>JAOBRD020397253.1:0-36651 GCA_027575215.2 Hydrozoanthus sils
TAGTAGTAGTAGTAGTAGTAGTAGTAGTAGTAGTAGTAGTAGTAGTAGTAGTAGTAGTAGTAGTAGTAGTAGTAGATGTAACAGCACAATAAACAACCACTTAATTCTCAAACTATCACATGAAATTCAAGAATGAACGAAAATTTGCAAAGTTCGTCGATTTTAAGTCACTTTCTTTAAAATCCAATTAATGTAGTAGCACTGACTGCGCAACACATCAATTTGCTTATTAGCACAAAACACGCAGGTGCAGATTGCAGCTGCTATGACCTTTTATCAACTTGTTTACGCCCTAAAAACGAACCATGCGTACATTCACGCTTGCCTATCTGGAATACGTAAACAACGCACTCAAACTGCATTAATTTTGTTATACTTAAAATACTAACAGTGACACTGGTGAACCATAAATTACAGTTGTTTAATAATTTAGGCTTTTTACAATAGATTTTCTTGTAATGCAAGCAGATGAGATCTTGAGATACAGAGCACGTTTTAAAAAGAAAAACGATTCACGTGAGTTTGTCAACAACCCCAACTTTGTAAACATGAGACAATCAGGTGATGTAATTATTCAAAATTCAAAATCGGTGCCAAACTAAATGTTTACAACAAAAATATTGCAAAAACGTTTGTACATTTTTAAGTGTTTCTTAAGAGTTTGAGTACCAAGTGTTTAACTGCTGTCTGGTTTATGAAGGTTAAGTATCAAGAAATTTACGAGTTAATAAAAGGATTAACTATTAAACAAAACCAAAACTTGCAGCATTGCACTTACAATCTGTTAACATAAAAGTTGATGAGAAACCAGAGTGACATGAAATGACAACCTAGCTCATGTTTAAATTTAGGTTAAAAGTATTAAGTAAGACTTCAATTTAAGCCAAAGAATTTCAACAGCCAAGGCAAAGTTCACGAGCTATCAACAACAATGATACATTTATTGTGCTAAGTCAACAAACAACTAAAAATAGTTTTTTGTTTAAGAACTGTCAATAAAAAAAAAATGGCAAAAACAGTATAGCAAATTTAAAAATTGATCGAGCATTAGGGTACTCAGTTGGTTTTAAAATAATCTTGAAAGTATGTTATTAGAAATACAACTGAGAAGTTTTAAGTTGGTGGTTAATGGTTTTATTTCATGAAAGGTGATAATTATAGCACTGATATTTAACAGCAAGGTTTCACTAGCTTGCTGGATTATAAACTGCACTGTTTTAATGTTGAAGTTTGGCTTTCTTATTATATGTACAAATTTAAATAAACTTAATATTTAAAGGGCTTTAGTGAAAAGTGATGTAGAAGTGTTTCTTGCTGGAAAAAAGCTGATGTGTGAATGAGTCAGTGTCTACTTGTGTGGCATTTGTGATGCTCTCTGTTTTCTTGTCCATAATAGAACCATCCAAAGTTGATGTTTATACCTTCTGTTCAAGGGTTTTCATATCCTTGGTAATGCTAGTCAACTGTTGAAAAAAAAACAGAAAAAAATAATAATTGTATGAACGTAAATGCCGCATCAAGTGAGAAAGAATCAAAGTTGATGCCAAAAACTCAAGTACTCACCTTGGTCTGAAGCTCTGAGTCAATCTTTGAGTCTTCTTCGTGAAGTAGCTTAACAGTACTGTTTAAATAACCACCTGTGGATTTCAGAGTTTCAACAACTCGTCGTTTTTCATCTTGCAGTCTCTCAACTGTCGCATTTAACTGGAAAGAGAATGAATTGATAAGGAAATCCTCAAAATGAAAAGTTTTTCTTTTTACAAATAATTAAACAATAAATACTTCTAAAAAAATTGGGTTTATTTAGAATTGTGGAAAAGGAAAGTGAAAGCTTAGCCCCAACTTGTAAGTGACAAAGTTTACACTTGAAATTCAGGTTCTGCCAGAAACATTGTGTCTAACTTAACACACTTTGATACAACAAGAGTAAAAATACTTATGAAAGGCTACAGTTTAGTTAAGTATTCAAACTTGTTTACTCTACCTTGGTCAAAGAATTCTTGATTTCAAGCTGTTCTTGAAAGAACTTTACCCAGAGGCCACTAACTGTAGGATTCTGTTTTGAAGCAAAGTTACAACTTGTTGCTTGGAATAATGACAATAACATGTTCTTATGCATGTGAGGTGATGACTGGATTTTCTCATATAGTTAGTTGATTTTCACTTTATATTGGTTAAAAAACATCTTATTTGAATGAACCGCAAGTCAGAACTTTGTTAAAAATAATTGTTATGAAGGTAAAAAAATGCCGTTTACATTTTAAAAGTTAACTAGTAGTATGTAATCAATGAAGTCTGGATTTTTATTATCGTTCAGTAATGTTTGAACAACATGACATTGTTAACATCAATTACAGTTTTGTTGCAGTTAGTATTTGCCTTATTAAGCTTAGCTTTTTCTAGCAATTTCTATAATACTTTTTTGCTCATCAGTCTCAGGTTTTAAGTAAAAAACTGATCTACACTTCATTATCAGATAAGTGTTTGTTAGTAGTTAAATGGACTGGGATGTGCTATAATTGCATGCATAATTTTAATGGCAAAGTAACATTAACACGTCAAACAATATAAAACCAACTCTGCAATGGTACAAAAACTTAGCACTTGTCTTGATATTGTGAATACGAACCTTAACAAGCTTAGTTGTAAAATTGAAGTTGGCAACCTATAAGAGAAAAGAAAGAGATAATTTAAAATGATTTTCCACCATGCTAGGCTAATGCATTTGGGAAAACTTTTGTTCAAGTGAAGGCAAAGAAAATTTAGTTTTGGGCCTCAAATTTAACCAATGGTTGTATCGATGAAGCCTTTCAACTTTGGGAGAACTTTGTTTTTCACTAACAGAATTACTTTATTTGCTTAACTTCCACTTTCTCATTATCATGTACGTGTCTTATTTTGAAGTTGAAATTATACTGAGATAAATAATTAATTGCAGGTACCAAGGGGATAACAAGAAACTTAACTAACAAGAACACACTTTAATGATGTAACAAATTGCAACTTTGATACCTTATCTTCCTGAGAGGTCAAACGAGATTCCAATTCTTCAATTCTTTTATCTTTAGAAACCTGTTAAAAATACATGTTTGATCATTAATGTATTCATAAAGAATAAAACATAGATGTTCTAGAAGCCTAGGTTGTTCACATGGCTTGAAGCAATACGGTAAGTATTGGTATTGCAATACATGAATTGGAAAACAACAATTGTAAATAAGAAATTTTGACGCAGGATATAAACGTGTACAGCTTCTGTCAGCATATAATTTTAAAGTAACATTACTTTAAATCATATGCTGTACAGTACATTCATACTTGCCTCGAAACAATTGCCTTACAATTTGTTTTCCAATGCAGTCAACCCTTAAGAGAGAAAAACTGTGAATCATTTCTGTATTGCTAAGTTAAAGGTGAGTCAGAGCTTTGTAAACGTAAAAAAAAATAGCCAACAAGCCCATTAGCCTCAGCTTGTTCTTAAATTGTTCTTAATTTTTGGTTGATTGAGCCTCATTTTTATGAAGTAATTTCTTGTAAAAAATGTGTGTAGATCAAGATATTACTGATGATTTTCTATAAATTTAGACTTGAATTTGTGACAATGTTTTTTACCAGCTTAATTTCCAGACTGGAAACATTCTTTGTCAGATCTTTTATTTTGTTCTCAAGGTTTGAGGTTTGAATAGATTCTTTCCCTGATAATGCTGCTGTGCCTCCATTACCTGGAACAAAACACACCTTAAAATGAGTGTTTCTGTCTTGGTCAAAACAGTCCAGATATATACCAACCAGAGACATACCAGGGCTAAATGCAATAGTACTTGGTCAACTCAACTAAAAGGGATATTAAAGTTCCAAATTTATACCTAGCCTTGACCGAATTTTTATTTTTACTATTATTTTTTTGCACTTTCCACCTCTGCTTTATTTCACTTTTGATATTTCATCTCTGCACTACAGGAAGCAATGGCCATTATTTTTAAAAACTGTCTGGTCTTCAGTCTGCCTTATGGCAGTTCAAAGTGCATCTGGCCCACCAAGAAAGTTGATGTTGCATACTTAACTGTTGGTATAATCATTCAAAGAGATTAAGAGATTCTAAATGCAACCTAGAAAGCTAAAAACCTAAAAATTAAAAATCAATAAACAAAATCAAAATTCCAAAAAAAGCATGTTCATGAACTTTGTTTATCTCCATAAACCTGTGCTAACATATTCAAACACAGCATATATTTGCATAAGAAACAGCATTACTGTTTTTAACCAGCAATATTCATACAAAAGACCAGACATCTTACATCAGCCCTGTTTAGACTATATGGAGCATTTCCTATCAGCATACCATAGCCTGGGGTGTTGGCACAATGCCTAAACCAAATTTGGTGCTTGGGAAACCCTAAATGCAATATCACTGGATTTGACTAACTTTGTCTTAGCCTGACCGAATTAAAACTACCTTTATTTGCGAGTTTTTTTTCGAACAAACTTCATTAAACAAAAATATTATTATGGAAGCTTCATGCAAAACTGATTAGGGACCACAGACTAAAGAGCCAGCCCACTGACCATACCAGGTTACAATAAGGTCAAGTGCCTCACGTACTGTACAGGAAGCTGTGAACAGTTTCGAAGACTGTTTCTCGTTTTTGTTTTTTCTTTGAAAACATCCTTTTCTTTACTTAAATAAGGAATACATCACTTTAAATCAGAGAAAGTCTTAGTGAAAGAAAGTATAAATCATTATTATATAAAAGGGAAAAAAAGGGCTTTGTTTTTTTGAAAACGCTTTTGAAATTGTAGGATACGAACTGAGTGAAGTGCCACGAAACAGGAAAACTTCCCGACTTATGCAGCGAGACATCAACAAGATAAACGTCGAATTATTAACACAGAGAACTCCCTTACGTTTGTAAATACGGCATTGTCATAGCGACCGGATATTAAGAAAATGCCATTATCACTCGAAAATGAGCCCACAACATACCACACACGTACCCGAGCTGGTTTTCTAACTGAACGCGTGTTGCGAAGCAAACGGGTTGTTATTAAACTCATGAATAAACAAATTGGTAGAGTTTTAGATATTTCATTCATAAGTAAATCAAAATTTACGGTATTTAGCTGTTAAATGTAGGCTGAAGAAAACTGGACAAGGCCCTTGTCTGTTACTCCATTACACGAACATTCGTGTTCAATGAATTGGCGTATTTTTCGACCAGCGACGGATACCCCAATGAAAAAAGTTGATCTGTGAATAAATATTTAAGTTCTCACACGGACGAATTAAACGTGAATTTTTTAAACGAAAAACAAGTAAAGAAGAAGAAACTTCCCGTTGGTTAGAAGCAAGTGAATGATTGGGGCCGAAGTTATCGCTTCAGAACCGCTCCAAAAATAACTAAAATATCCAAACATAATAATCTACATAAAAAATTCTTTAGAGACTATATTTGGGTATCGTTTAGCTGAGGTTTTTTAATTTTAAATAATTTTCTAATTTATTTTCTGTTATTTTTCTTTTTGCTTGAAGGCCAACTCCCACGACTCCCGACGCGCCTGATATTGTTTGCCGGCCACCTGAAATTACTAAATCTACTTCGATAAATATTCATAAAGTAAAATTACACACAGTTTCATTCACGAGAAATTGACCAAGCGCCAACAAGAATGAAATTCTACGTCAATATGTACAAGTGCGATACAAGTTGTATACAACAAACCTTTAGATGTTTGGCTACACCCGCATTTTGGTCCAAGAATCCCCAACATCATAAGAATAACCAAAAGCAAAGAAGTCACCGACACAACTAACACAAGGAATAAAATCAGCCGGCTAATACATGAATCCCCAGATGAACTTGTATAGACCGAATCGTCGGAACATATTGTGTCCGTGTGCTTTCTTGGGAAGGTTCTTTTGAGCGGCGAAAGATCGCTCATTGATTCATAAACTTCGTTTCTCTTTTTCCGGGGACCAGTACTACAACTCAATCTGTTTTCTTGAAGCATCTGTCTTCTTAGATGAGGAAGATCTTCGTACTGATGTCTGTCAAGAGGCTCTGTACTTGCCAGATTTTCATACGACGGGTTCATGAAGTGGCATTTGGGATCTCTGATTTCGACGCCAACCTCTGTGCTATCCAAATGTGTAGCGTGCGCCGGGTTGAACACGCGGTTTGGATAATCTGTTCTTCTTGCCATCTCCAGTTGAAAATTATTATCACCGACTTGTATTCGGCTTGTCTCAGTTTTCTGTTACGATAGTCAGGTAATATTTTGTTTTCAAACGTGACTGTTCACAAATTGTATCGACATATATCCTACGACTGTGAACTCTCGAATAATCTGGTACGCAATAGTGTTGACCGGCTTTGTTATCAATGACGACGGCTTTGCGCGGGAAGCTATAAAAAACACTCTTGTGATTGGTCCGTTTTCAATAAACGGAAGGCGATTGGTTTGAAATAAATCTTTATTCATTGAGGGAATCACTTATTAATTCATTCCCCCAGGGTGATTTTAGTTGTCAAAGCAACAAAAAAGCACATTTTTTTCTTAGAAAACTAAAATTTTCCGAGCAACGCTTATGCGCAAGACACTAACGTTAGTTTACGTTGCTGAAAATGGGTGAGATACAAAACCAAAATATTCTTAAGATAACTGCGACTGAATCACGAGGACATTTGCATATACAAATACCCTAAAGGGAGTTCTTTGTGTCACAACCTTCAGTATCTATAGAGTCCAAACACCTTTGAAGCGAAAAAAATAATCTCAGAACAACGTTTCTGAGAAAAACTAAGGGTGGTAGCCTGATAATTTTTAGCTCGAGTTTATCTTGCATGTAAACAGGAACACTAACGACTTATCGGGTTGAATGACTTCCAAAAGTGAAAGCCAAACTGAAACTGCAAAGCAGCAACTCGAATTTGCTACAGAAACTGAAGTTACATAAGCCATGGATAATTGCTGGTCTTACCAATTGTCATTGAGTATTCTTCAGTCTTACTTTTCATTTTCAATGTTTTAGTCAAAGGATTTTCTCAGTTTCGCTTAGACCTTTATCATATTAAAGTACACACCTCCTCGCCTTTTTTTAGGTTGTGGTGTTTTGTTTTACGACTCGAATAAGTTGCATGTATTTCCTCTACGACTTTACATCACAAAATACAATAAACACGCGTCAGTAAATTCCCAGGTTTCTTAGAGCCTAATGTGATGTAGGAGTTTTGCTAGACATAAACCATACACTGTCTTGGCATCACGTATTCGAGAAAGCATTTTTATAGTGTCTAATGAGAAGATGATGGATGAAACCCATCAGTAATTTACAACTTCAATTACTTTATAGTTCCGTGCCAAAACACGGTTTGGCCCATCCTGGGGCTCGGAACGCAGTGTATGGCGAATGAAGTTCTAAGGCCGGAAATTAAGAAACACCTAATTTTTCGCTGGGTCTCTCCGAAGCTATCTACCAACCAGACAAATTGTTATCACATATGCCATAATGGTGGCAAATGTTCCTGGTACAAGGTTAATTTTCAGTAAGAACTAGCATCAAATAACTTCCGGCAGGGGTCCTTCCCAGATCTTGGGTGATATTGTGCTAGGCTTTTTGACATTAGTCACTCTAGAGACCGTTGTATACCGAGCTAAAATGTCCCCCACAGCTAAGGTCCAAAAAAAAACACTAGCTTCACTTATAAAGTTGTCTCCTGATTGTAATGGAAGTTATTGAAACACCTAGTGTTCTAACAAAACAATCTGAGGATTCCTATTTATGGTCTCATGGCGGCTGGGGTGCAGTGCACATTGAGACGCAAAGAGACCGATCGTAATTTTTACCTTAATTTCTATTACTAAATTTCCTTATAAAATTGGAACAATAGAATTATAGATATATATGCAATGAGATGAGCAATCTTATTCGTGCAATCGGCTTTTTGTTTCGTAAAATTTCAAATCATGGATCATGGAGGGGACAGATAGCAAGCAAGAAGCCCTACTCTTTGAACACGCCTGCCGATCTGTCCTCAGATGCGAATCAATAGAACGCCTGGGCGGTATCAGGTGGCCGCTGGTAACACTTTGTTCGTCAACAAACAACTGAGCCTAAAACATTCTCCGACTAACTCAGTTTTCGATAAAGCTATTGGGGTTTGACACGAATTCTAAACCAAAAAAAAAATCTTCCGCATTAAAGCTCCATTCCTTTTATGAATGATTGAAAGTTTCATTCACCACGTGGCGCCAAGATATATCGGTGTTTCAACCCAACAAACAGCAGGTATTTTGACAAGCCGAGATATGGCCTGACAGGATGCTAATTTGCAGATAGTTTCCTTCCACTCCGCAAGCATTGACATCCGGTATAAATGAATTTGCATGGGCGACCTTAGAATATTGTTTATGCTGTCCGACAGCCTAAAATTAAGCCTTAACCTCAATAAACAAGGATTAAAATACTGTTTGCACTCCGAGATAAGTTTGCTCGAGTTGGCAGAGCTTGTTGGCTTTCATTAGAAACTAATAAAACAGTTTTAAAAAATAATCAGATAAAAGGATCTATTCGGATGACAGGATGAGATTCCGGTTTGTTGGAGCTACCCATCATCAAAGGGCAAATTGGCGCAAGTAGACCACGAGACTGATGAATTCCGGTTCACACCGAGCATAGTTCAATCACTGAAGACGAATGGGGATCACATGGTTTCACACAAGTTTTCGGTTTCAGGACTAGGTGCTACTTTCTGAGATATAGCGAGCAAATTTGAGATCATGTATCTCCCTAATTTGATTCAAGACAGCGCAGTCTTTGAAAATGCTGTTTTCTGATGATATTGTTTTCTTTTTTAAAACTCGTCAGTTTTGCATTCCGATGTTTAAAAAAGTCCGCATTGGTGGTATCGGTAATATGGCAAAGTGATTGTGTTACTTCTTGCATGCTGTAATGGGTTTGCATTCTGGTTAGTGTACAGCCAAGTATCTCCCCAATCATGTGTCTCCCCAATTTGATTCAAGACAGCGCAGTCTTTGAAAATGCTGTTTTCTGATGATTTCGTTTTCTTTTTTAAAATTATTTAGTTTTGCATTCCGAAAAGTCCACAGTGGTGATATCGATATTTTGTGCAAAGCAAAGTGATTGTGTTACTTCTTGCATGCTGTAATGGGTTTGTATTCTGCTAGTGTACAGCCAAAGTTTGAAACCTTAACTGAGTTTCTCTATGTAACTTCGCATCTCTTGCGCATGTGATTTTCGCATGGTCGTAGAAATACCCGACTTTAGCTGAAAAATGGCATGTTCGATCACGCATGCTTGCGCGCGTTTCACGTGTAAAAAGGCGGACAACGGGGGCACCCACGCTGCGGGAGACGGGAAGTGGGACATCCATCCATTGACGTTTGTGTGGAAACCAGTACCGACCTACGACAAGAACTTTGGCTCTTCGCTGTATAAGTAAAGAACGAAGAACCATTTCTCGAGTGATCAATCGCTGGACACACAAAAAAAAATACATCAAATAATCTGTTAACGTTTTTAAACATCGGGTTTTATGCAATTATCCAATTAAAATGATGGTTATTAGAAGTATTCTTTTTCGTATAGAAAAAAAAGGTTTAGTAAAAGGCTTTGTTTAATTTCTATACAGTTACCTGATGTTAAAAAAATTTGCATTTTCAAAACAGCTGCAGATAATCTGCGGTTGAAGTAATCGTATGATTAGTAAAGATTGTTTTGTTAAGAAATAAGAGACATTTCCAAATGACCAACTGCATAACATCGTTGTCAGATTGTAAACACTAGCCCAGGCAGAAACCCTTGTGGAGAAGTATGGCAATGGGCGTATAAGAGTGTTTGTTTTTTATACAGGTTAGTTATGTCTAAATTAAATTATCGCCTTTTGATTTTTGGTACGTGCTCTGCACTATTAAAAGAGCTTTTTCATACCATAAACACAGGCACTCAGTTCATCCATCCCGACAAATTTGGCTCAGTGCCAAAATCTTTAAACCTACGCTTTAAGATGATTTACTTCTAGATATAAAATTTCTAGATCACGCGTACGTCCTCCCAAATTGACTGAAAAAGGCGCTGACGAAACTCACAAACCCTGCGTACGATATGGTGGAACTATAAAACCTCTCTAAATGCCGCCGGTAGCACTGCGACATTTCGCTTTACACTGAATTTAGCGGTATTCATCATCAGGAAATTTCAAATCGTCCTAAATTTCATTTAGTTGTAGAATCATAAATGCACTTTAGTGAAACAAATAGCGAGTCTTATAAGAAAAAACACGAAAATTGATCAGATCAGCACCGTTGAACGAATTAAGAAATAAACGGAAACATGCGTTCATGTTTTTAAAAGAGAAAAGTCATATGAATGACCAAACAAGAATACTTCTCTCTTGACGTGAAATTTTCGCGACTCGCTGAAATTTTCGCGATGCATGTGAAATTTCGGCTTCGCAACATCTAATTTAGTACGAAGGGCTAACGCTCGAAACGTCAGCTTTTCTTATCATCTCACGACAACGATAATTTATTTATCATATAATACTTCTAGTTTATATTACTTGCCGACGCATTTTAACAATAGTTTTTTTAAAAACTATATACATAAAATCTAATTTAGTAATTTTCGCATTTCAAACCCCCAAACCACTTCATGAACATGCCACGACACATTAAGACTTTTACATTATGGGAACTTTGGTTTGAAAGTAGAGATTAATTAACTTCATCGCCGAGACGTTCTTGCCATGCATGCATTTAGACATTAACTTTATTAACATTATGTGTCACATGAAACACGTTGGCTAATAAACTGTTATATCTGAGAAAACACGAAAATGAGATGTCGTGAGCTTTCGTTTAATGATTAAAACTTCAAAAAAACAAAAAAAACTAGGGGAAAAGTTACCATCGATGCAGATCGAATAACCTGACTGAAGAAGACTCGTACATGGTCTTTTCTCTTCTAAAACATAGCAAGACCGGATAGAATCTCAAAGGTTCCTTCAGTGTATACGATACATTTTTCCACCCATCCGCCTTCCCTCATCCCCGCCCTCCGACCATTTTAACCCTACCCGGCCGGCTAGCGGCTCAGGACTGTAAACTTTGGTGGTCAAAATGAACTTCAAAACTAAATATCACAGGAGGCTGCCACAATTAGTTGTCTACCTTTTTTGACTGTAATCATAAACTAAAGATCGGCTGTAGATGAGGTACTTAAGTACTTTTTTCAAAACAGCGCGGCATATTCCATTAACAGAAGGCCGAAAGGCAACAAGGCGACCCCATAATGGTTCACAATGCCACTTCACTGAGTTCAAAACTGTTTTAAGTTTTGTCGATATGCAAAAAAAAATGTTTAATTTTAAAATGTTCGTATATCAATTTTCTTTATTGATGGTTTAAGTATATAGTTTAATTTTGACGTTAGTTGCAGATGCAAAAACCTACAGGTTTAGTAAGAAACAACAATTTCGTTTTACTACCGACTAACATCTGTAACTTGATCTATACTTCAGGCTCAAAGCTCAAATTATTCCTTTTGATTTAAAAGGAACAGAAGGAATAAAACTAAATATTGATTGAAAACCTTTAACTAAGTTTCTCATTTTTCAGTTAGGTATGTGATTCTTCTTGTTTGTTTCTTACTTCAATTCAACGGTGACAGAAACATGCGGTCAAAGGTTATCTTCGTCTTCGATTCACTTGTCGCCTCTATTCATTTATTATCTCAAATTAACAGAAAGGTGCACATGGATATCAGTTGAATTACACCATGTGCGAATGTGATCACTAAATTGGTTGCAGGATTCCATTCTATTTGAGGTACACGTTGATCAAGTCCTAGACTTACCACAAGTCGAGCTCAGGTGATCATGAATGCATGAGCGAAGGCTTTGAGAAAGTCTAATCAAGCCCAAAAACAATACTAGACAGTATGACTTGAAGGATCGATGTTATTGAAATTTCTTAAGTAATAGGCTCAGAGACAGAAATGTATGTAAAAACCCAAGCAGTCTGTGATTGCTAATTAGTTTATTACCTGGTAAAGCCATAAAATGGTAAGTTAAAATATATATTATCGGCGGCGCAATGGCCGAGTGGTTAGCGTGTTCGACTCATTATCCTATAGGGTCGCGAGTTCGAGCCCAGGTCTGGCCACTGTGTTGTGTCCTTGAGCAAGACACTTTACCTGACTTTGTTCCAGTCGACCGTTAGCTGTATAAATGAGTACCAGTTCTGCTGGCCAGGGGGCTAACCTGCGATAGGTTAGTGTCCTGTCCAGTGGGAGTCAAAGACTTATACGCTGAACACTACAGAAACTTGAGACTGAAGCGCCGGCACCATGAGCCACTTGGAGGATTTATATAGCTTAGCTTTTTATTAGAATATATTGGTAGAACACGTGTTCATTGTTTTAAAGTCTTGGTGGATAGATGAAATATATTAAATAAAGTTAACAACTCAGTGTCTTTGCGACCAACAAGATCGTCTTTTATTGGGAACAACCGTTTTTGGTTGGAGTTGAGTCCGGTTAATTCAGGTTGAAATGGTTGGTTCCAATAGAACACAACCTAAGCTAAGGCTAACTGTTTCGTTCTTCTTTATACGACGTCGCTAGTTCAGTTGATTAGAAAATTTGCTGTTGAATTTATCAACCTATTTTTTTAAACTCAGTTTTGATCGAACTCGAGTTGATCGTGAACTCGGAGAACTTTGATGTATAAGACACTTTAAAATAGACGTTCTTTCTTTATATCTCTAACAAAAACTTTTCTCAAAACTTTTCTTTTCTTTTACCTTTAATTAATTCCGAAAACAGAAGCCTAAAACGGTTTTGTTATGAATGAGGGTAATCGTAGCCGAAGGCAAAAGTTATGTGAATTGGAAAATAAGCACTGTTCGGTCTTCCCAAATAATTTATTAATAGTTTTGATTTCATATTAGGTCCCTGAAAGATTTTCCAAAGTGTAATGGACAAGGTCAAAAGTTATAACTAGACTTCAACCACTCCAACTGTTCAATGGTTAATAGTCTAAACAAGGTTTTCCGGAAAGTACAGGTCTGCATTTGCATAAACAACCGTGCGTGCGTGATGGACTATTTATATTTAGCGTCGATCAGTTGAAAACTACTAGTTGTGTGAATTTTATCAGTGACAAATGAACAAACAGTTCCGCACGCACGCTTTGCATCTGTTCAGGCAATTTCAAGCACATTTGCGTGTTCGAACGAAAAAATATTAATACAAAACACTATAGGGGGTGAAATTTGTTGCCTTTGAAAACTGGGTAAATATATAGCCACGAAAACTAAGCTTTCGAAATTTAACATAACTTTCATTGAATGAAACCAGTACAATAAGCCGTGCAAAAAAGGCCATTTTATTAATTTGTTTTTTACCTTAAATAGCTCGGTTTTTTTCTAATCGACACTTTCTAGTACTGCGATAATAAAGTCGGCATAAACTGAGGCATTTTTTATTTTGATTTTGTGAGATGATGTAAGAAAGACTCTTTCATACTGCATGTTTGACTGTTTATAAAGTTTTAATCTTTCCGTGGCACTAAAACAAAAACCTTTCTTATATTTTTTCCAAAACAGGAAGTCGGTATGACTGTTCGGTGATCTGTGTTGTGAATAAAGTGAAAGCAGCCAGCCGCTACGATCGCTACGTTAAGAATGTAAAAACTACAAAGCAATTAAGAAAATTTACCTAGCGCCACTTCTCTAAAAGCGAAAGCTGCATAATTCATGAAAAAATGGTAGTTTCGCTTTTCATGCACCATTCGAAAGCAACTGCGAGAGCACAACTACTAGCGCACAGGTGAATATTTGGAAATAGAAACTAAAAGTTTGGTGTGAAAAAAATGAATGACTTTAAAATAAGAGAAGTGACATCTGTCCTGCCCTTGAAATTCTTGCCGTGACTTTTGTGTTTTGATTTGCGTTGATTTACGCATTTGAAATCACGAGTTTCAATGATGACGCAAATATGATTCGGGATCTTCCGTAACATTCAATATCGCCTGCTCAGGAAGCATTCTCTTAGCATGAAAGTATATCAGTCCAAGTTAAATTTATATATGAGGCGTATTTATAGAAGTATATCACAACTACACTTTCGATCAAGTGTCGCTTCCGTAGAAACGGTTGGGTAGCATATTGATCAGCGTCTAGATAAGAATAGGTTCTGAAACTACGTAAAACTTTAATCGCTGGAAACAATTAAACACGTAGGTTCATTTAAAAAATAAAGAGAAGCGCAAATCTGTCGGCCGCAAGAACTGAAAAATATCTAATGAAACAAAAATTTATTGTTTTGAAAATAAATAATTTTTTTAACACCATGAGAACTTTTGACAGTGTCGATAAGATAGAACGGTACTTGCTGCGGCTTGAAACAGATAAACAAATTTCCAAACAGTCCTGTTCTTAACGATCAATCGCACACATGTGCAACTATCAAGAAGATACGAATTATTTATTCAGTCGTGCACATACAACTCTTCAATACCCGAGGGTCTAGAAGTTTTCATTAAGCTTTAAGTATCCTGACAAGTGATGAATATTTTAAAAGAGACCGCCGAACGAGTTTTTTAGTTTGGCCCAAAATCATATCTTTGAGTATGTTTTATCTCACACTTAAGTTCCAAAACAATTCCTCTTCGTGATTTAGGTTCGTTCAGTATTCAACGCCTTGAAATTTATTAAACAAAAAAGCAATGGTTCTCTTGTGTTAAATTTGCTAACTTAGTTTGATTGAACAGTTTCTTTACGCGCGAGGTACAAAGTTCAACAGGAACTTGGGATAGAGTTCAGGCGGTGATGGATAGAAACTTTAATAAAAATAAAACACTCAACCTCGATTAACCTCGACCTTCCAGATAAGCGTGCCTTGACGTAAACATGTACAAAACGCTAAGAAACACGTGAACCAGTGCAAGGGGTGGGGCGGTTCTTGTGTCACGAGTCTAAAATTCAAAGTAAACACTGTTGTAAGTGCATTCGAACCCCCCCATCCTCGGCGGCGAAGGTCAGCCTTTTTGCATGTTGACCAACTATTTGAAAAGCCGCCTCTTATGTTTTACCAGGAGTCCATAGTAATGGACTCCTGGTCTTACTGAATTGATCTTGAAGATCAAAAGTTTGAATATATAAGGTTTGTTTTTCCTGCCTCAGTGCCTGTTCTCAGACAATTACCTAAATTTCAAAGTATCCTGGGGAACATACACTCGGAACCCGAGTTCGGTTTGGTCTGTCTCATATCGTTCGATCGCACACTCCCGCAAAAAATCCTGGTTGAGGACCTGTGAATCCCTGCTAGAAATCGGTAAACATATCTATAGTCATAGCAAAGCAAGCCAAAACAACTTTCAAAGGTGCTGACTTTTGCAAATTTAGAATTGTTGTGAGTATCTAGACGTAGACTCGAACTCTCCATTACTTAGAGGTTTATCATGTAGGTTCCTGATACAGTCCTTTATAAATAATTCTTCCTGTCGTTGTCACAAATTCACCCTTCAACAGCGCTACCGGTTATACGGTGATGCAAGAAAAGTCCTAATTAATTTATAGGTTGTTTTTGGTTTTTTGCTCTGATAGGGACCACTATAGCTATATATCGGGCAAGGAAAAGCCGGGTAGTGGGGGAGGGACCAGTTAAAGTGGGAGGGGGGGGGGGTTGGACCGACTGAGCTCCCTTTTTCGTGCTAACAAACTAAGCTTTGCTAAGCAAATTTTCAACAACAAAAAAACCTTAAGAATATTATATGTCTATTAAATAGGCATGTGGCAAATATCGAGACACAATATATAGTTTCGAAAGAGGCCTTGCCTCTCGAAATAGGAACATGAAGCTATCCGAATTACACACCTCACGAAACTCGGATCTTATAACTCGCTCGAAACCAAATATTATATCATACCACGCTACATTGCCTGATGAAAGCTACCAGTATGCAGCCGAAACGCCGCGGTTCAAAAGCGAAACTTGAATCGGATACTAGTTTATCGTAACCGAGTATCATTATTCAACTATACCCACGACGAATAACCATTTCTTGTTTTAAAATGCTACTGAAGCCATTTTGTCATTGGTATTTTTATAGCTCTTAGGGCTCACCAGCACTTCTATTTGACTGAAAATGGAAAAAAGCACTTAGCTGACGATTTTAAGTCCATCTAAGGCTTGGGCTCGATAGCTACATTTTTTTAAACTTGCATGTAACTGAGCTTAGATTGTAACTTAAGAATACAGAATGAACTAAAAAATGTGGTTCACTCCTTTGAAGGTAAAGATACCGTTATTATATTCAACGTCGGCAGTTCCTTGAACTCTCTAAGAATGTTGTTATCAATGGAAGCCGACGGTGCGCCCTTTACCCCCTCCCTCTGTCAGTGCTTTGTTTTACGGGTACTCCGAAGATACAGCTAGGAACAAACTGGGGATCTCTAGCTCCGAAGGCCGTGCACTGACCGACTGAGCTACACGTATATCTGCTCCTATATCAGTCATATTGCTTCAAATTATACGCCTGTACACGTATACTTGCCCTAAGTGGAGCTAGCTATAGTTTCTTATACTGTGCGTGTATTGCAGGCATGGAATTTTAAACAAGGGCTAACTAACGTCGTTGTCTTCTTTTTTTGGATGAGTTTTGTCTCTCGTCCAAAACAAAAGTAGAAAAAGACGTTAATGAACCCTTGAATTAAGAACAATGAGCCTCGGCCAAATTTACTGGTTCAGTTCTAATTTAAAATAAGGGTACTCTTTTTCGTGCATCTCTTTCCTCTCTCTTTCCTTTTCTTAATTAGAGTCTCGATAATGATAAGCTAATTTTTTTAAATAAACGAAAAGTCGGTGATCTTCTAAAATGATTTTCAGAAACATTTTTTTCCTTAAATCTGCCGGAGCAGAGAGCAGCCAATTTTGGCCAAGATTACGTTTTTCTCAGGTTTTGGCAACAACAACTGCCTACCAAAGGGACTGGACACTATTAAGGATGCGACGTCAACTTAGGAATACGAAAATAAAAGATGGAAACTATGAGACGAGAAAATAAATACCACGAAGATAACTAAAATGGAGATTCATCGAGTTATATTACTTAAGTGAACAAGAGAACTTCTCTTTTTTCAATAAAGGTCAAAACTTCAGAAAACTCAGCTCAAAAAGCTGTAAAGCACCCGCTGTGGTCAACCGACTATCGTCAAATCTGCCGGAGCAGAGAGCAGCCAATTTTGGCCAAGATTACGTTTTTCTCAGGTTTTGGCAACAACAACTGCCTACCAAAGGGACTGGACACTATTAAGGATGCGACGTCAACTTAGGAATACGAAAATAAAAGATGGAAACTATGAGACGAGAAAATAAATACCACGAAGATAACTAAAATGGAGATTCATCGAGTTATATTACTTAAGTGAACAAGAGAACTTCTCTTTTTTCAATAAAGGTCAAAACTTCAGAAAACTCAGCTCAAAAAGCTGTAAAGCACCCGCTGTGGTCAACCGACTATCGTCAGCAGTCAAAATGCAACGAGCCTTTCGAAGCTTTCAGGATTTTTTTTCTAAAAGTCATATTTTCTTTAAAATCTATTAACTCAAAAAACTTTTTGTCATCGTATCTTAGAATCTCTAATGATGGGAGTGCGCGGTGCGTTTTACGAGCTGTCTTAGTGAAGAGAGCAATACTGACGACGACGGCAGAAAACAATAGTGAATACAATAGCTGCACGTCGGAATGCATCATACTGTTCACCTCACGGCGTCGTCTTGGAAATCACAACGTGAAAAGATTAGAGTTTGAAGATTCTACGACTACGAGAACGACCTGCGGAAAACTTTGTTAGCCTCTTCCTTTGACGAAAATCGTTTTCATCTTTTTTCTCTTCACAAGGCGTAACTCGAACAAAAGAAAAAGGAAATTAGCTGTACGTAACCGAAAAGGGCAAGAAAGAAGTGTGTTTTAGTTAGCCGTCGCCATCGAGTTTGCCGTCCTCGTATCTCAAACTCCCTAATAGAAGATGGAAATGCGCGGCGCGTTTTGCGAGCCTCTTGATGACTGTCAAATTTGAGGACAGCAGCGCTTCTAATTATTTATGCATTCGTATTCATATTTTTTCCTGAGCTGGTGGCTCTGTGCGCGCACACTTGGAGAAAACGTTCATTTGTTCAAAATATTATCCAACATATTGAATATTCTGCGCTAACGACATGCGTGACGAAAAGTGATCAATCATAACGTCGCCGCACACTGGGGAAATTTGCTTATGTCACGAGTGACACCTACCTCAGATAATAGAATACGGTGCACACTATACTAGAGCTATCAGCTGAGCTAAAGTATGGCTACGCGATGCAACAAAGCATGCAACTTTGCTCGTAACTGAACCTTTTCGTGTAATAACCTTTAAATTATTTCTTGCAATGTTGCAGGAGTAGAATCGGTTTTTACCTCGCGCAACGTTACGTTTAACAATTTCAGTGGCTACACGGTGCAGTTCTTCCACTTTGTGCAACGTTGCATGCAATGTTGCACCTTGTAATTACAGCTACACGATGCATCATTGCATGCAACGTTGCGCATGTTTAAACTTTTCCGCGTGACCGCGCGGTGAAAACGTTGCTTGCAATGTTGCAGGAATTGTGGCTTTACGGTGCAATTCTTTCCTTGCGCGCAACGTTGCAGACAATGCTGCATTGTTTATACGTAGTTAAGTTTCACTCGTCGACTTTCAGCGTAAGCAAATAAACCAGGCAAGGCAACGTGACGTCTGTTTTACGTGCGCGCACAGCTCAAGGTCCCGAGGCGTTGCGATGTACACGTCGTGTTGTGTTTCAGGATTGATGTTTCGCGTTGCGATTACAATAGTGAGATTTAGCATCGCGTAAACGTGAGACGGCAAACGTCAATTTGCCGTCTGACGTTTGCCATTGTTTTCTTGGTTTTAGCTTCACGTTGACGTAAGCTTCACGCGAAAACATGCGAGCGACTCGAATTAGACTGGAAACTAGTGTCAAGTAAATTAAAAGCAACTAAATTCTTATTCTGAAAGTAGATATTAGCAAAAAAATATTTTTGTACTGTTTGTATGTCACAATTAACAACTGGTTAACTCCCGTTGACGAAAATTGCCGTTTGGCACTATCTGAACAATTTGTTGTGTTGTTTCTTCAATTTAGCTAACTGAACATTAAGCATAACATCCCTTTACCTTTTAACTATTTTTATGCTTGAAAAAAGATTAAAAAGATCTCACGTAAATATCAAACGCGAAAACCCTTACTTTGCCGTAAGTATGGCAAACGTGAAACGGCAGATGCGAGAAAATCTTGCTGGCGTGATCACATTTCACGTTCGCGTCTGGCGTATACGCAATGCTAAATCTCCCTAATGTGACGTCTTCCTCTCAGGACCTCGAGTAGTGCGCGCGCACATAAACAAAAGTTACGTTGTTGTCGCATCGTCTTTCCCAGTGCGCGGAGAAGATTTGAGCACTTTTCATTACGTTCGGCCGTCAGCAATGAATGTTGATTATGAATGTGTTGGATGATTTGGTGCACGAGTGAGGGTTTTCTCCAAGTGTGGGCGCGTACAAATCTCACGGAAAGAACATGGATACGCATGCATGAATAATTAGGCAAATTCTTCGTCTGACGAGTCTTGTTTTCTTCTATTTTGATTTTATTAGACACAGAATGCATTCGTATTCATGCGTATTCCTGAGCTGACAGCCTTGTGCGCGCACGCACATGGATAAAACATTTACTTGTTCAAAGAATTATCCAAAATATTGAATATTCTGCGCTTATGGCGCGCGTGACGAGCTCTCTGTATTATGTTGCTTAAAATAAAACACTGTATTGAAAATGATTTTTGCTGAATCGTAAAAGTGGCGCGATGCACAACGGCGATAATTCGATCTTGGCTAAATAAACAAGAACACGAAAACACCCTGGCTTTCGCTAAAATATTTTACTCTCCAAGCTTGCAGTCTAAATTTTATTTTTCAATCAAGTTTAATCAATCCCAGAATATGATTGAATCGAACGAGAAATATACCTAGTAACTATATATTACAGTAACTGACAAGGGGAACTTGGAGCCCCCACGATTGGTTCAGCGCGGTTTGCCGCATCTCATCTACTCACCTACACAACTTAACTTATTGAAAACAATAACTTTCGAAAAGTGTGTTGTTACTCTAGACGTCCGCACTATCTACGTATCAAAACGGGCAAAGCTTAAAAAGCATAAAATATACCTACTCCGGGTCCTTAAATTGCACTAAGTTGCGGTCATTTTTTAACCCCATATTCCTTAAATTGCCTTAAGTATCCTTAAATCCCCCTAAATCGCCTTAAGCTGCATTAAGTCGCTCTAAGTCGCGGCAACTTAAGGAGCCGGAGTAGGTCTTAAAATCTCACTAAGAAAGGCTATCGAACATTTACTCGTTCAGGCTGAGTAGTTGCGTCGGCAAACAAACCGAAGACGCTTTTGTTCAATTAATTAAGGAGGCTGTTATAGCGAAACAAAGCCAAAAGACGGGAACATGCAGTTAAAATGTGTCTTCGGCACTTTAAGAACCCATTTTATTGTTGCTCCCGACTAAGTCGGGTACTTTGAATTAAAGCTGTCGTTAAGCCGCTAGTGACTATTTTTCTGTAAAAAAAAAGAAAGAACAACAAAACAAAACCAATATCCTTTCCCGCAATTTTCCATATATTCCGAGTTCTTATTTTTGTAAGAACAGCTGTAATAGAAATGAAAAATGGAAGGTTATACATTCTTTGACGAAACAAATCAAAACAAAATCACCTATAGTTATTTTTGTTGCAAAACAACACTAACGAAGGTTTAGCCTTCGGGTTTTCTTCGACATGTTTAATTACTGGCCATTTAAAACGGCATCCAGACAGTACTAAACGCTTCTCTCGCGTTATGCATCTAGTGTAAAAGCGGAACAAATAACAAGAAGAGAAGAACTAGGCGAGACTAACAAAGAAAGATAAAACGCGCGGCAATGAAGTCTCTTTCAAGAAACGATTAAGGGTGTCTCATACACTTTTGAATTTATTCTGAGCAAAATTATGTAAAGACTTTACTATAAAGGATCCCACTATCTTGTATGAAGCCTTTTCCGCTGGTTTCCTTATAACACAAACTCAAATTATAGCGTTCTTCTGTTGCCCGTCTTTAGACACACAGACGAGGTATACGTCCAGACGTTGGACTACCTTTCGTAGTTCGTCTTTGAAGATGCGTCTCGATGGAACTCTTTTTAGTTGGATAATACGTAGTATTTCCGTCTTAAAACGTCTATATTAAAAAAACCATCCTTGTTCTTCCATTCTTTCTGGTAACAACTAAATCGTTACAGCCTCCCTCAGCAACTCTGCATGTGTATTGCGAAAATCTTCAAGAATCTTATAGCAAGCAGCAGATATTTTTTTTGCTTGTCCGGCATTTTTTAGTTATTGGCTCTCTGAGGTGTTGAATCGACATTAAGTGTATATAACGGCTTTCGTGTGAAACAACATTCGTGAAAAGATATTTATACATATGTTAGAATTTTAGAGTTTAGTGATTGCCTATGAGTGCTAACTGACTATAAAATCCGATCACTTGTTAGAGTGAAGCTGTGACTTTCAAAGATTTAACTATAGGTAGTGCTCTCACCAACTCTTTCTCAAAGATTGTGGATGCTAAAGTAGGCTTTAGGTTAAAATGTATTTTATAATACCAAAACGCTTTCAACTCTTCTTTTAAAAAGCTTGCTTTTGAACCAAAAAATATCAACCCAAAGTCTATGGCACTAAACTAGTTGCATGTCATATTGTACTCGTCCGATTGCACAATTTTTCTTATGTAATGCAGGGACTTGTAGTTAAAAATGCAACCTCTTTTAACTTCCCCACTTTCAATGGAAAAGTTGTCCGAACCCTTAATTAAGTTTCTCTTCAAATACATAATTATCTTAGAATGCGCTATATGCCTGATCTCTTTTGTATGTGTTTTTCAATCTTTACCCGAAGCAGTGCTAAGTCGGACCCACAAAGTGTTTGATTTTCTAATTCATTCGCCGAATAAGAGTAAGCAGAACACTTACTCGTGCCGCTTATCAACGCCAAAAGCGCTTTTTAAGTTTTTGCGCGCCCGTTCCGTCGCTTTGTGTTCCATTCGTTCTGCTTGATAGCGCCGGTCGCGCGCGGCGCTTTGGCAAAGCCAAGATTCCCGACTTTTGGTATAAAATGACATCAGTCATTCACAGAGCCAACTCATTTTATCAAGCACAAGCTGCAGCCTGAACTATAACATGGAAACCAATAAAGTGTACCAGTATGTCATTCCTCATGGACTGTGTCACCCTGTACATGCTACCAACAGTTCAAGTATGGTTTTAGATTTGTATACGAATAGACGTCGAGTTTCGTCTTTCTCAATTGCCGATATTTTGGGCTTGAACAAGAACGGAGAGAAAAGCCAACAACAGATTAAGACTGAAGGTTAGTAAACAATTGAGTTTATTGCCTTTAAATTCGGATCATAAAGTTTTATTCATAGCTTAGTGTATATGTATGCATTGCTTGTTTTGTTATATGTTTTGTGTAGCAAGAATCAACATAATATATTATGTTTGAGAGCCTTTTCTGGTGTAAAAGAAATTGGTTAAAACTATTGCTCTCAGCGAGGCTTCGGTGGCCCTTATAACCATGCAGTTATGTTACTATATAAATTCTCCTAACTAGAGCCCTTACTTTTCATCGAACAAGTTAAGGAGAATTTTTCTTTTCATCATCAGTAGTTTGCTTTTTTCGATCAAACCTCATTTTCTAATTATCAAATACCTTATTGTATGCGCAAGTTAAGTACGGCAAAATTATATATCGATGACTAGCAGGAATTGCTTTTTCCCAATGAAGTTTGTCATTCAGTAACTTTACGGTATGCTAGCACTGGAATTGCACACTAAAAAAACAGCAAGGAAAAAGTGTACGTGAAAACCGACAATATATACATATTTTTTTCTTTTCAGCCCCATCCTACATACTTCAGGCCATGTTCCGCTCCCGTCCGTCGCCGGAATCCCCGAATAGCTGCACATCAGACGATCGTGGATATGAAAGCTCTTTAGACGAGCCAATCGCAAGAGAAATTGAAAAGAGACAGATTGTCCTGAGCACCAGTCGAAATCGTGTGGCCTATTCTTCTTACCAGGTTCGCGAGATGGAAAATGTTTTTACTGAAAATCAATACCCGGACGTTGAAGACCGCGAGAAACTGGCAACAGCAACTGGTCTCACAGAACATCAGGTCAAGGTGAGGCAAACATTACTTGTATATGTAGGAATAAGTTCTGCTCTTCGGCCACTCTGTACTCGTGTTCATTGAAGTCTAAAGAGACGAAGGGAGACCGAGAGCGGAATGGGCCGATAACACGTATTTACTTTTAATTTTCACAATTGTTCAGCTATATACTTTAATTTTAGTTCTTTTCGTAACTAAACTTACACATTTGTTTAGTCTTTAATCGTTAATTATATATTTTTTGTGCTTCGTTACATTTTTCTACGTTAACGTTGTCAGTGTACTTTCGCAGTTTGTTAGCGGTTGTCGCAGTTTGTATTAGCGTACCTGTCGTAATTTGTAATAGCACAAATTGCACATCTTATACAAGTTGCGAAGGGCATTACAAATTGCGACAGGGCGCTGTTACAAGTTGCGACAGGTATTAGAAATTGCGACAGTACACTCCGGTCCCGTTCGCACTAGCCCTTTTGGGTCTTTTTGAATGTTATCAAGAGCTTGTTTTTTAATTAAAAAATAACTCCTTGTAAAAAGTTTTATTGTTTAGGATAGTGCATTTAACTCAAATTGTGCTTTACTTGACAAATTGCAGATTTGGTTCCAAAACCGTCGTCAAAAGATCAAAAAGCATTTGAAAACAGTCGGGTCACTTCATGCAATGCCGCCTATTCCGAGAGTGCTCAGTGGAACTTCAAGTAATCCGCCTACAGATTACTCCGCCCTAACTAACAGAGACTTTTCAGTCTCCAAGCGTCGCCCCGTTGATAAAAAGAGGCGCAAGAATTCAAGCCGGCACCAAGGACTTAGCGAAACTCACAACAGTGTACCAAGCAACTCGTTGGCCACGTTTGGTCGTGACGTCGGTACTACCGGGACATCGTACAGTACTTTTGTAGGGTACCAACCATACAATACGCATGAAAGTTCGGCCACGTGGCGAGAAAGTTCAAGGGATGCCAGCATGGAAAATGATTCTGTTAAATCGGAATTCAATTACGGAATATCAATTTACTGAAGTCTTTCTAAAAACATTGCTGTTCGTAAACATCTTAATACTCAATTATATAGATTTAAAATTGCCAACACTAAGCCATAAAATAATGTAGTATAAACGAATAGTGCAGCTGTTTGATGTTAAGGAGTTAATGATGTCGGACGATGTTTTAGCTAGTCCACCAGTGACTTATAACCGAGCTTTCCCATTATCTAAATTGTTATTTAATAAAAAAATAAATTACTGTGTATTCATATATTTGACTCTTAGATGTAATAGGATTATTATTTAATGATCAATAAACTACTGTATTCAGATATTTGTCTCTTAGATGACTGAAGCCGACTGTCTCTTAGAACTGCTAGTTCTGTGCATATAAGTAAATACCTAATGCCAACCATTTTAGCTCGATCAATCAGTCCACTATTTGAAATTCCCGCGCGCCACCAAACGTGACGCATTTCGGTCTCGTTTATTGCCAAATTGTATTAAGGCCTGAGTACACCCAAACTTTTGTTGGATAGAGAGGAAGTCGAAAAAGGTGAAGAATATTGAGTGAAAACTGCAAACCGTCCCTTCTGGCGAGGGACTAGCACAACTTTGGTTTGAGGACCGTTTTGCGAATTTATATCAACTATTAACTTCAAATTTAACTTTTAAACTTCCCAACAAAAATCGCCAAATTGAAAATTCTCCATAAAATTACCAATCCTCAAAAAATAAAATACAACTTAAAACTCATCCAAAAATTAATCAAGCTGATTCTCCTTTATATGAGAAAGCGCGCTTTGGCTGTACTCGGGCCTTAATCGAGTTGCAACCGAAACACGCCACTTTTTAAAATGGCATCGCGCGGAAAGTCAAACCGTAAAACTGATCAATCTAAATTGCCGGCTGTGCACAGAATTATTGAGTTTTAGCTGCTGATTTGGACACAGACTTAATTATGTTTAGCATATATAATCGAGACCAAAAATGATGTCTAGTCGTGAATCCTTTTAACGGAACAAATGGTCTTTCCTAGCTAGGGCGGATTTTTAACAATTATAACAACTCTGTAAAAATGTAAAAATTATTATAATGAAAGTGGGCGGGTTTGAGAGAGTAGAGTAGTTGCAGTTTAATTGAGGGTATAATTTTTTTTATTATCAACAACTTGGGTTGCAAACTTTCCGGTTATTTCAACTTTTTCTTACAAACTACACAATATTAATATAGTTTTCAATGTATGTTTTACATATTTTGTGTGTGTTTGTGTAATTTCGTTGAATATCGGCAACATAATATAGCTGATATAACTTATCTAAAATCTTAACTCTCTCTTTTTACATGCATACTTTTATGCATCTTTTCACTCTGGAAATTAATACAGAACTTTTAATCAAATGTTTTGTTTTGTAGTGTATAATACACATTAGTTACAGAAATCCAACACAAAGAAGCAGGTTAACAAAAACAACCGTCATTTGTTTTTACAAGTTTGCGAGTGCATGATCTTCTTGCGAACTTACACAAATCATGTGATCAGCGGACACTCACAGAAATGAATGATGCATTGAAGCATTACATTACGATAATTTGCTACACAATTACATCGGAACAACCGGTCCGAATTACTTGAATCAGTTGTAAAATGATAAAATACATTATCCGACAACGTAGAAGAGCAGGTTGCACCAACAATCTTTTTGCCCTGAAAGATAAAAGCCATGAAAAAGCCAACTTTTGAAACGGAAAACTCCTTCCATGTATAAACCCCCTAAAAATAAGCCACCGGGGTTATATTTGGAATTTAAGCTCCGGATTGTTGGAAGAACACGAGAAAAGGTTTGGATTACGAGCTGAAAGCGATTCATTCAAAATATTTTCTCATATTCTTCTGGACAGCAATCCAAGTGTTTCCACCAGAGTATGGAAACACGGAAAATATATTCTAAAGCTTTTATAAAATAAAAACAACGGATGACGTCATTCATAATTTCTATCCAGATTTAGAAAATGGTCTTCGGCAAATCAGAGCGCGTGTTCTACTGAACTTATCTTATAATAAAATCAGTTAAATTCAACATAACGTTTAACGTAAAGGGGGTAGGTATTTTAGAAACTATGCAATGTGTGCCTGGTAGCTGTAAATATATTGGCACTGACACGGGTCACGTGGCCTGGGTTACACAAAATAGCAAGATATTAGGAGCGATGTGCTTGTGGAAAAGGAGAGATCGCTTTGCCAGTATTATTCCAGGATTCACACTGAAAATGAGGAATGAAATTCCAAGAATTTTCAATGACCTTTAATAATTTCCATGACCAAATGCCATTTTCCATGATCAAAAAATAGTCGAGAAACCAAATAAAAAAACCAGCTATTAACTCTTCAATCCAACACCACTTACATTTTTTGAACACTGAAAGACAGCGTAACGTTCTTGAATTTAGAATAAAACACTTTTAAAAGTTTGTTATTCTCATCATATGGTTTAAATTTTAAGATAATTAGTTTTCCCAATCAAAACCAAAACCAATAATAACATTCCATGACTTTTCCTTGACATTGACCATTTTCCCCCAATTGCATGACTTTTCAAGGCCTGGAAAATGCATTTTCAAATTCCATGACTTTGTGTGATTATAAGGACATGCCACTCATGATTGTTTTGGAATATTTCTGGCTGTAATTAAACTTCTAATTCAGCCATCGGCAGAAAACTATAAGCTATGAGTCTCACAAAAGCCACTTATGCGAACATACCAAAACAACCTGATTTTGGGCGACTAACAAAACGTTTTGGTACTTATTTGAAACTTTCTGTCTACATATTTACAAATAGTATTATAAAATAAATTCAGTAACACACACGCTCTGATTGGCCGAGGGCCATTTTTTAAATCTGGATAGAAATCATAAATGACGTCATCAGTAGTCTCGTGTTCACCCAACAAACCCGTTTTTTTCCAACAGAGTAAGGAAACACGGACAATATCTTTTAAAGCTTAAAGAGTCAACGAACGTACGGTACAAAAACTATTCTTTACAAACTATAACTGAAAAATGGCAGAGCTATACAAACTTATAAGTTGCAAACGGGAAGAAAGAGAAAAGGGCATCAAGAAAGAGTTTGACATGACTCGTGTCAGCGCCAAGGAAATTTAGCGGCCGAGAAATTCTAAACGAAAGACTTTGGAACGAAAAAGAAAACGTTTTGGTAGTTACAACAGTAACACAGTAAAGCTAAGTTGTACGTGGAATATGAAAGAAATCTAGATTAAGCCAATAAAAGAAAAACAAGAAAACTATTTAAAACTTAAAACGTTCTCTGGTTATTAAAATGCTGCCTCACTCATATTGTACTTTTATCGCTTTTAGATTTCGATTCAGTTTAGTTCGTTAAAGGCTACAGTCTGGTTGCCGAAAGCTCGCCGCAACATTTTAATATTTTAACCAGAGAACGTTTTTTAAAGTTTTTTAAAAAATGTGTTACCCTGGTTACTCGTCTATTTTTAAAAGAAAACTAGAATTGAGTCACATCTCTTGTACTTATAGGTGTATGTACCTTGTGTTCTGTCTGAAAAACATCTGCGATAACGGAGGCCCGGGTGCCTTTCTTTTCTTTCCACTTACAGAAGCTAAAATCGACCACGGCACCTTTTAACCCTCGGGGACCTTGTTCTCCCCGCGAACCGTTAAATCCAGGTGGCCCAAGAGGGCCACGTAACCCGCGGGACCCATTGTGTCCAGGTAATCCCTCTACTCCCTGCGGACCTTCGGAGCCATTGAGCCCTCGAGGGCCTGGTGGTCCCTGAACGCCTTGGTCTCCTCTTGGCCCACGCTGCCCCTGAAGACCAGGGGGACCGCGGGGACCAGTTAGTCCTGGGGGACCCTGTGACAGGTTGTAGCTTTGTAGCAATGTTTGTGTCAATCTGTTCACCTGTTGAAATAAAGGAACAATTTTTGTTTAACTGTAAAAATGGTAAAATGCTAAATCCTTTCTTGAGCCTAAGTGGTTCATTAGGCCGGTGCTTATCTTCGGTTTCTGTAGTGTTAAGCGGATGAGAGTCTTTAGCCACCCCTGGGCAGGACACTTGTCCATTGCAGGTTAGTCTCCAGTAGAAGCTGGTATACTCATTTGTAAAGCTGAGCCGTCGACTGGAACAAAGTCAGATAAAGTGTCAAACTTAACGACACAGCACAGTGGTCTGTACCACCGCCAAATGTAATAACAACAGTAAATGTAATATCAATTCTAAATGTCATAAAAGTTAACAGTAAATGTAATACCAATGCTAAATGTTCACTTCTATCACTATAAACGAGTAGATTTGAGCAACGGGCAGAGTTGTCATACGATGACGTCACAAATCATTTGCTTTATCAAACTTTAAAAATGTAGCTTGGGAAATGGACTGTACGTATACTGGTTATTCAAAAATAGAAAAAATAGAAAGAATATAGAGAAAAGACAGCAGCTACAGTCTAAAACTTTCGACAATCAAGTCGTTTACATTGCGTAATCCATGAGATAACATTCGAGTTTTCTACTTTAAGACATGAAAATAAAAAACTTTAAATTTGCAGTCATGTAACTTATGACGACAACTCTGCCATATCCACTCGTTGAGTTATAAAACTATCTTATCTAAATAATTATTCTGGTTGTGCTGAGCGACTTTATTACATTTAGTGTTAATATTTGTTACATTAACTGTTATTACATTTAGCGTTGGTATTACATTTGCTGTTATTACATTTAGCGGTGATACAGGTGCTCGAACTCGCGACCCTAGGATTACAAGTGGAACACACTAACCGCTTGGCCATTGCGCCAACATCGAATATGTAAAAGCCCTGGAGCTATGGGAACTAGCTTTAATTAAGATACCAATCAAGTTCCTTTTCATCTCATCTTGATGAAAAAGGGAGAAACTCGGAAAGTGAGCTTCTGCCGTATTGACAGTGGACCTTTTGCGGCTTAACCTTTACTTTTCTTCCTTTTCGTGAACCTTTTTAAATAGCTTTAACAGCTACACTAGCTTATCCTAACACAAAATATTCGTTCTTGTCTTTTTTATATTTTATACGTATGATTTTTTTCATCAACAAGAATAACATACACATCTTTCATCCTGTGTTCCTACGCGACTGTACAAGCTGAGTTGCAAATCTAGACGCCAAGTTAGTTCGAGTGCATATTGTTTATAAGCCGCCTTCTTTGAAGGAATGTATTTCGAACTAGCTCTTATATAGCTTCTGATTTTGTTTTATTGCAAGCCAACCTTTGAAGACAAAACAACGCTTAAGCTCTTAATAAGTTAGAGTGTCTGCGAGGCACTTTAAATGACTAGTGTATAACTAGAAAACTAATAGGCTCCTTTAGGCACTTGACATTTCCCAAAAATACTTATATCTAGAATTCCATTTATCTATTACTGTGTGACAATGTATTGTAATCCTAAAGATAAATTGTATATAATTATTTAAGAAACTGAGAAGTGTGAATAAAGTCTTGGAAAATCCGTGATGAGACGATAATAGAGAGCTTTAAAGCATCGCGAATTTTCTTCATGACGTACGATTATTTACCGAGAATAGATTGTTTTTTGGCGCGATTTTTACTTTAGCAGCGTGCGCCTGCTCACGACGGCCGTGCGCAAAGGAAAAAGGGCGCTAGAAATTAGATTCAAAGAGCCAAAAATGTATGAAAAAATATTCGTTCGGTGCTTGAATCCACTCGTTTGCAAAACTATCTCTCATAGTCACTGTTTTGACAAGGGAATCAATACAGACATGAAAAGCGTCTTGGAGACCCCCGTGACGATCGCCACCACCACTTGACGAAAGCAAGTAAGCGCCACTTTCAAATTTTACATTTTATTTCCCGTTGGCCTCAGTGGCGACATGGATGCCTGGTGCTTAAATTCTCTAATATTGCCCAGGCACTTTACGCAACAAGTACGACAACACGGACGACCACGGCTTCCAAAAAACATATTTCTTCCTTTTCCTTTTCGACCATGTCTGGTTCGTTTGCACTCTTTTGTCCTAGTGACACTTTGCGAACAGAAAAAGATTAAAGCTCCCTGAAAAAATACAAAAAAAAATTGAGAAGATTTTCTATTTATCGTTCCCGTATTCGTAAGAACTCTAAAATGAAACTATTCACGTCATAATTTTGAAGGCGTCAGCCACGTGCTTCACGTGACCAGCACGTTGCATTGCCGTTTTTCTGCCGTTGTCGGCGTCGCCGTCCTCGATCGTTGCGTAAACTTCCCGTCTAAGAGCTATACTGACCTGGTCAGCTAATTTACGCGAATTCTCCTTCTCCTCAAGAAACTGGGCTCTTGTATTGTTCAGTTCCTCCAATAAAATGGTGAATCGTTCATCAGAGAAACTGCGTTGTGCCGAGGGAGCGGAAACAGCTGATGATCCTACATATAGAAACACAAACGATGTTTTAGTTTGTTAACGAGCTTTCTAACCAAGTGATTGTGTTTGTGGTAAAAGGTTTACGGTGACCGCCCTTGGTGGAGCTTGGGGGAAGGGTGTTGCTCGGTAAGGAAGATACAACTTGTAACTAAAAGGACATGACCTAAATTTTAATCGATAATAAAATTAAACATTTAATCTGGACGCGATATAAAGTTTTTCAGTTTTTAACCTAAATGAAATCAACTTTTCAATCCAGTAACTTTGGATTTCTCGGATAATTTTGTGATCTTCAACCACGCTCTAATTGGCCACATTCTACGAGAGTTATCAAAAATACATAACAAAAATACGTATAATAAAAAACACCTAAAATAAAAACATGGCAAAGAGTGTATTTCCCATGATTCTTAAATACGTATGATTTGCAATCGCTAAGAAATCGCAAAAAAACAAGTCTGAAGTTTTCAAGTTTGGCATAAGCACGCGCTTTCGCAAAGCTACGTTGTTGTGAAACCTATACAGCCGCCATCTCTTTCGGTAGTATGACCCTCTCTGTACCCCTTTTAGTGGTGTTAGGTTGGCAAGGTATTGTGGTAAAACGTACAGCCGCCATCTTTTTTGGCAGTATAACCCTCTCTGTACCCCTTTTAGTGGTGTTAGGTTGGCAAGGTATTGTGGTAAAACGTACAGTCGCCATCTTTTTCGGTAGTATGGCCCTCTCTATATCCCTTTTAGTGGTGTTAGGTTGGCAAGGTATTGTGGCAAAACGTACAGCCGCCATCTTTTTCAGTAGTATGACCCTCTCTGTACCCCTTTTAATGGTGTTAGGTTGGCAAGGAATTTGGTAAAACGTTCAGCCACCATCTTTTTCGGTAGTATGACCCTCTCTGTACCCCTTTTAATGGTGTTAGGTTGGCAAGGTATTGTGGTAAAACGTACAGTCGCCATCTTTTTCGGTAGTATGGCCCTCTCTGTATCCCTTTTAGTGGTGTTAGGTTGGCAAGGTATTGTGGTAAAACGTACAGCCGCCATCTTTTTCAGTAGTATGACCCTCTCTGTACCCCTTTTAGTGGTGTTAGGTTGGCAAGGTATTGTGGCAAAACGTACAGCCGCCATCTTTTTCGGTAGTATGACCCTCTCTGTACCCCTTTTAATGGTGTTAGGTTGGCAAGGTATTGTGGCAAAACGTACAGCCGCCATCTTTTTCTGTAGTATGGCCGCGCTCTCTCCCGCTCTCCGCTGCTGTATGTTTTAACAAATTACCTTACCTTTTAGCGAATTTAGGTCGGCAAGTTATTTACGAGGGGGCACTGATTTTTGGTCGAAGTTATTGAGAGTTTCAGGTGGTTCGAAATAAGGAATTCAGGTGGTTCGAAATAAGGAATTCGATGATTAAATCTCATAGTTCGATTACAGACAAAAAGATTAGGCCACATGCATGTTTACGTCAAACACCCCAAGCCGTGCTTTCGAATCACGAAAGTTTGAATATTTTCATAAACCAAATCCCAAAGCGTCTACAGATGAAAAGAATTCCTTGGTGAACACGATTTGCACGTGCAAAATGCTCACATCTATTTCTTGAATACGAGGCTTGGGGGTGAAATTGACTAGTTTGACGTAAATATGCATAAGGCCTATTGTGAAATACAGATTCTACATAGTAATTTAACTTTAGAAGAGTTAGTTCAACTAAAAGTTCCGGAGTTTAAAAAAAGAAACTTCCAGAATATTATACAAATTACGTTATGCATTTTCTAAGGTCATAAAATGTCCCCAAAGTGCTACACGCTTTTTTCATATAAAGAACCAGGAACTTTCGGTTGAGGCTGGACTGTTCTTAAACCTTTGGCGATTTCAGCCTCAAATTGTTTAACATGTCCTTCTTTCCAGTAACTAACAGTGGGCTAGTTACACTGTTTTAAAAATGTATGTGGTAGTTAATCTAAGATCGAAAAAGACTAATTTACTCTAAAATTGAGTACACACGGTAAAATAAATAAAATTCAGTTACTCTTTTAAAATTGGTAAAAAGATGACTCTTTAAATCCCTTTTAAAACTCGTAAGAGGTATATCGCTTGTAACGCTGCACGGCAGTGAGTTCCAGGCGAGTAGCTGCTCGATAAAAGAACGTGCGTTATAGCCAGCAGCAGACTTATACCTTGGAATAGATAGCGTGTGTTTGTTGATAGAAAATGGACAATTGAGCGTGTGGTAAATTTATCTGATAGGTAACCTGGAGCTAGCCCCTTCACGCACTTAAAAGCTAAGACCCTGTCCACACGTATCCGGATATTTTCGAAAACGGAGATTTTTTCTCCGTATTTGAAAAAACCGCGTCCACACGAATCGTATTAAAATCGTATTTACACGTCCACACGTTTACGCAAAATTGATTTAATGCGATTTATTACTGTAATTTCGGCCGTTGAAATGCACTGAAAAATCTTCCCAAAAGACGAGTAAAAAAAGGAAACTCATTTGTGCGGTCAGGTGATGAAATAGATTTGCTTTTGGCAATTTTGCGTTTGCGAAAACTGGCATAGACTGCGAGGCATGCTAAACCAAGTGTTCTTATATATGTGAATTCAGTCTTTACATCCAAAGATGCAGAAGAACTCGGCATAGATTATCCGCACAGCAAAGAAGAAATAACATAGGGTATCGTAACTTTGACCCCATCGTATTCAAAAACCTTCGTTTTGGACCCTCCACACGAATACGATAAATCTCCGTTTTTAAAAATCTACAGTCTGGAGAGCGTATTCAAAAACCTCCGTACTTGTTGCCGAAAACGCCGGAGGTGCGATGTGGACGGGAGGTGCAAACGGAGAAAAATCTCTGTTTTTGAAAATATCCGGATACGTGTGAACGGGGTCTAAGATAGCATCTCTGAGCAAAAGTATACTGCTTACAGGTAGCCAGTTTAACTCCTCAGTTGCGCCGGAACAAAAAAAAAGGCTTATAAAGAAAGACGTTTTTCTTATCGTGGTATACGATAAACAGAGAAAAGAGTACCTCATGGAAAATGCGCACGTACTGTTTTTACTCGCATCTCAGTGTGTATTCAAAAATCAAGGATCAACAAGATTAAACAGCTGCCTGATCAAAATTTCAGCTGTTTATAATTTATGGACGATTTCAGCATGGGTGTACTCTTATGCAAAAAAATGCGCGTATCGTTAGTTTCCTGTTAAACCGAGTGGTGAAAGTTCTAATATCAAATGAGTGGATTTAGAAGCTTGTTTTAGCGGTATAAAACATTTTTTTTAAAAAGTGCATGATCATAGCCATTTAATTGTTAATAAAGAAACAGAAACGAATTCAAATTTCCTAACGTGATTTGGCACAAAACTGTTTTGACGTAGATGGTTATAAGTGTAGTTATAGCTTATAGTTATATATAGCGCAAACTTATTTACTTTCGATTTACTTGCCCTAAGGAAATCTGAGTGGGTGAATTTTGGACAAAATAAACACTATTGTTAATTGTTCTGCGATCTATTGTTCATATTACACAGCGAGGTTCATATTACACAGGCCTAAAAATTGGTTGGCCATAAATATTATGTAACCAATTTTGATAAAAGACGTATTTATGGCAAAAAATTTTTAAATAAGTAAAAGGAAAATAGGCAGTTCAATTTTTTTTCTTCCAAGACATTGATTTCTATGATCTAGAGTGGTTATTAAAAGTATACAGTCAAACCCCTCTAAAACGGACACCTTCTGGACGGGCTTCAACTGTTCCGCGTTTCGGAGTGGTGTCCGTGTAATATAGCATAGAGACCTCAAATACAGTAAATGACTGAGAAAACGCACGGCAGGGACAAAGATTTGGTGTCCGTCTTTATATAGAGGTTTCGGTCTTAACAGAGGGTTTGACTGCGATTCACTACCCATGCAATAAACACGTTATAAATGCTTGTCCTCATGATCAACACAAAACAAAATTAACCGAGCATTTCTAGTACCCTTAGTTTATTAAGTATCCTTATAAATGCGACAATCTAAAAATTGACCCAAACCAACCTTTTAGTTCACAGCCACAGTTAGCCTCGATTTTCCCAAGGACCAACAGCATGACCATTACAAATGTAACAACAGAGAAAAGAAAAACACCGCAAACGAGAGAACGATGAAGACTGATGCAGGTGGTCGAGCTTTGATGATTGCAAACAATGTATGATCTCCGTGAATCAGTTCTTACTTTAGATGAAAGTTTATCAATAACTCGGTGGCGACAAGAATTGTCACTCTGAGGCTCATTGCTTTGGTTCGGAGCTTCAAGCACATGATAATATGGATTATCTGCAGTATCATGGGCGGACGGTTCTGTATTTCTATTTTGGTCGTTAGCATTGTTATTGTAATTGCGTAGCTCGGAGGTGTTGGTAATGGCAATTTTGCGTTTTCTTTTTGTTTCAATATGTTTCTTCTTTTTCCTGGCTTCCTCGCCGTTTCTCTCATTATTGTCTGCTTTATCCTCAACAATCGGAGGCTCTAGAACAAAATAGTGCGTTTTGTTATCAGTGGACAAATCGCTAGCGTTTTGAGCACATCGCTCCGAGCCAATAGTTGCAGATAACGCTGAATTTTCATCAATAGACGAATTTATTCGATCACGAAATGATCTGCTCGAATCTATCGGCTCCAAGTAGTTTGATTTTGGCCGTACATGGCCTGAGCGCGTAGTAGACGAGTCGAGGCCTGTCCAGCGACCAAAAGCTGCACTTGAGTGCGTCAACATGACAACTGGCTCTGAAAGTCTGCGGTTATGACTTCTTGGTGTCAACGGAACAGCTGGCAGTTCGCGTTGTCCTAGACCGCATCTTTTTCCCTTCTTTAACGGCTGGTACATACGGTTAAAACTTTCAAGATCTTGATATCCACTCTCTTTTTCGTTTAAACTTCTTGATCGCTTTAACCTCGTGAACTTTGGCGAAGGGGCCGGAGTGCGAGCTAAAGACGATGTCTCGCTGCTGCATCCTTCATCCATATTCAAAAACACCGGATTATCAAACTCGAAACGGTTTCGGGCCATTTACACGATTGACTGTTTTTAACCGCAACAATGATTAGTATTCTGTGATCGTTGAGGCATATATCCCGTCAGCCTGCTCTCGTGTTTATGAAACGCAAACATGCCGTTGTAAATATCGAAAGGTGACGTGAGGTGAATATAAAACAAGTTGTTTCCTCTCACGGGATTGTTTCAGTTATGTTACTTATTGTCAGCATGTCTAACCAGCTTAACAAACTACGGTTCTTATATTTCCGGGAGTTGTGCATGTGACCTACTTAATACCTCCAGCTGTTTCTTTTATTAGTGACAGGATCATGGATCACATCAAGAATGATTTCGGGACTCACAGTCCGTAAAGCTCTATTATTTTGACTTTTTTTTCTTCTTCTTGACAAACATCGTACTAAAATTATTTCGGTTAGAACCATAGATAGCCCACGCGCGCTCCCGTCACGATCCTTGAGCACGAACCGAATCACTCCTTCTGCTCTCCTCGTGGGCGAAGTTTCTTCTGGGGCCTTGGCCAAGTTTATTTTGCCTCGGGAATTATAATTTTGAGCCTGGGGCCGGCGTCGTTTGGAGAGTACGATTGGGAAAATCAAGGGAAATTGGCCATTCATGAGCGAATTTACCCTGGATATCGGCTTTTTGAACACTCACAGGTACATAGCGGTAGCAAACGAGGCAAAGTTGAACCCATATTGATATTCATGTAATTGCAAAGGTTTGTTGCCTTTGCGAACGCAAAGATCGAACTCTCCGATTCAATTAATCTTGTTTATTATACTATAGCTCAATGTGATAAAATCGTCATGCTAATACATTTATTTACGTTGTTTTTTTTTTGGGGGGGGGGGGGGGGTGTGGGTGT
>JAOBRD020397254.1:0-19465 GCA_027575215.2 Hydrozoanthus sils
CCCCCCCCCCCCCCCCCCCCCCCCCCCCCCCCCCCCCCCCCCCCCCCCCCCCCCCCCCCCCCCCCCCGGGGCCACAAAGTTTTTAAACTTTAAGATGCAATTTGACTTAAAGCTAAGAAAGACGACTGTGTTTAAAACACCTTCATTTGTCTTTAAGTTAAATTGCATCTAACCTACAACAGTTTTCCTTACCAATCTGAAAATTATGTATGTTAGAAAGTGATAGTGATTAGTAGGATTAAACAATTAAACCTACTGGAATACAGGCTGGCTGGATCATGGAATGAAGTTAATATGGAGGGAGCCTAGGGTTGCGAGCATACTGTAGCAAATGATGAGAAAATTGTTGGGGGGGGGGTCTGCAGCCCTGTCCCCACCTCCAATAGGCCCAGACTAGATTCATGTGGATGCAGATGGGTGGATGTGAGATTCATATAACTTACAGTATGACACTGGAAAATCTATAATGTTGCCAAGTTATATGGGGAATAACACCAACTAACATTTTAGTAGCAATTTGTTTTTATCAACGGATCACAGATGTTTTGACAGTCTTGTAAAACATTTCAACTTATTCTTTAAGATGTACATCCACAAGTATTCAATCATTTAATTGGTTCTTCTTTTAGTTATTAAAACAAAGGAACTGAAAGGTAACCAACCTTCTACATGAAACTGAGGCAAAGGTTGTCCTAGCACAGTTAGAGAAGTGGAAATGATTATCATAAGAAAAAACTTATAAGCATGTCTATTGTTTCCACTTTTCGAACTGTTCCTGGATAACCTTTGCCTCAATTACATGTAGAAGCTGGGTTACTGTTCAGGAACCGTGGAATGAAATTTCATAATGGCCACAGGGACTTTTCTTAGGGCATTTGAAAACTCATCTACTTACCAGAGTAAAACTGAAAAAGAGGCCTACACCTCCAACTGCATTCTTGATAGTTGATTTGCCAAACTTCTCAAGGACATTGTAACAAGATGAACATCCTGTACATTCTTTGCTGCCATGACAACATGTAAGCTGTTGATTGACACAAATACAACTTATGCATTTTAATTTATTTAAATTTAATTATTATAGTCAATTTATATATATAGCTACATAAAGAAATGGTTGACCAACAATGAACTCAGACAGATCCATACAGATACGTCTCGACCAATTGTGAATTTAAAGTTGAACAAAATGGGCTCAAACTTGACACCTTTAGATGTCCAATGTTACAAAAAACAAGGTGTATGTGTGTGCATGGAAAAGAAATTTCTGTTTCAAAAAGTGGGGTTTATTGTTGGAAATTAATTGTTACAGTATCTATCATGTTCTATCATGTTCTACTTTTTACACATCAAGCACTATATCATGGAAAAATTCCTACATAATAAATACATACAATACTAATTAGCAGATGACTTAGCCAATGGATCAAAACTGTAAAATATTCTGTTTTACTCATGGCAAAACACACTCAACTTAGTAAATATTTAATGCAGCATCCAGTTTTGTTGCTGGTCAAGGAATACTTAAAATGATTAATAGCAAATAAAAAAGATTATCTTGACTGGTAGTGATACTTGATCACTTCACTAATAAAGTAAAAACTAAAACAGTTTTATAAAGTGCCTTTAACACTAACAATATCTTTTTGGATCAACTCATTCAACATAAAATTTAAAGTAATTCTGCAAAAAAAATTTTGAATTCAGTCAAGTCATTTTTTTCTACCGTGACTAGCAAAATCTTTGGACATCTTGGTTCACTACCACATTTTTAGGGAAACTGGGTAGTGATGCCATTCCAGACTTGTAGTATTGAGCAATGTGCTCGACATGTGATAAAAGAACTGAGAGCCATATTCATGAAGGATTTGAATCTACATCTGAATCAAAATTTTTTGGCTCATTCATGTCCATTTTTAATTACTAGAATATGTTTTGATCCAATGACAGCTCCTTAAAATGGAGTAAGTGAACAAACCTATTACAAACTTCAAATGTATGTAAAAGTCACAAACAATTTCAAAAATTCTTTTTATAAAACAATTTGTTTTGAAAACCTTTTAGTGTCCAAAAAAAGTGTCACAAAAGTATTTCAGGCATTCAAACCAAGACTACTGAAAATCTTGCTTCAAAACTAATAAAACTAACTTCACCCACACCTTAAGCTTCTGGCACTGCTTTCTAGTTGCACTTTCGGTGTTATTTCTGAAGCCACAGCAGTCGCCATTCTTTTGAACCTCTTCCTGTGTCTTTTTGCTCAGTTTTTTCCAGGCATCATCTAGTAATACGTCTAACTGACGGCTACTGATTGATAATGCCGCAACAGACACAGAAAACAAAATAATGAAAATAAAGACTAAAATCACCATGTACTGGAATGAAGTTAAGGCAAATGAACATTAATTAGTTCATAATGATCAGTCTGGTCAAGTTCAACTAAATTCACATACTGTATTTCAGTGGAACCCTGCCTTATGGCCACCTTGTTAATAAAGCCACCTCAAAATATTGGTCACTTTTTGTTTGGTCTGCTGGTCAAGCAGCCATACTTTTTCTTATAAAAAAACTTTTATGTTGTTATAATGGTTACCCCCTTATAACGGCCAAATTTTTCTAGCCCAAAGGTAACCATATTAACGAGGTCCCACTGCACATACTACTGTACATGCTCCCTCTTTTCTCTGGGTGGAGTAGCAATACTGGTGTGAGTGATGGCAGTTTATAAGCATACATGCCTGTGTGGGATTTATACCTGGAATATTTAGTAAATAAACCCCTTTTTGGCTTACTGGTATATCAGAGGATATTGTCCGCAGCTGATAGATTGTCTGAAAAATAAACAAGGCTTTGAGGGCAACTGAGAAATTTTGAAGACAATCTATCAGCCAAGGACGTTATGCTCCATCGCACATACCAGTATGACAAAAAGGGGTTTATTTATTTTATAACCCTCCCCAATAGTTTTTTCTTCGAAAAAACTTTGTGTACAATTGCAGTGCCGAAAATTTCTCCCTTCTCCACACTAATTGAAGTCGGATGGAATGTAAACTGTCAGTTTTAAGCTTAAACATGAGGCTCCAGTATAAAAGGTGCGAGCCAAGGGGTTTCACACGTTCAGTTGCCAATCATCAACCATCGAGTTAACATCTACAAAGGCCTCTGCTCTCTGCCAGCTGTGGTGCGCTTTTTGCATCGCTAGTCTATCACTTACACAAATATCAGGTTGATAGTTTTATTTGAACTATGATTAGCTTCACTATGACAAGAAAGTCAAAGATATAAAATTTGAAAGTTCTCTTCATTCAAGGCTTTTCTCGCAACACTTTAGGAATTTCGACCTTGGCCATGTTGCTGGATTTGTCTTCGTGGAAATGTTTACTTCGATCCGCCGAGGTTTCTCGGGTAGCCTCCGAATGCAACCTGGCTTCTGAGCCTTGCCACAACGGTATTCGACGCTAAAGTCTGATTTTAATTTATTAGCGTTACATTACTATAAATTTTTGTTCCTAAAGCGAAACTTCACAGATTAAAAGAAAACGACAATACTAGGGCCTAGATCAACATTGTTTGTCTATGGTCTTGCAAAACACATGGGAATTTCAAATTGCTCTGGCGATAAATTTGGTTAATTCTAAGTTTTATCAGCAGCTCTTCACAATGTACCCATGCCAGTACAAAGGTATTATGGCAATGATTTTATTTACCATTAAAAAAACGACATTGTACTACAATTATGGTGAAAATGACTTCGAATTGTTAAAAGTGGGTCATTTCTTTTATTAATGGACGCCATTACATTTCAAAATTTATTCATCTTTCATAAAAAGGGGGCAGACCTAACCCTTTTATACTGGAACCTTGTGTTTAAGAATGATGTTTTACAGAACTTTAGGGACTTGATAGGTTTAGTCAAGCTTGTTGCTGAAACTGTTGTTTACTGAAAAATTAAAAAATCTTTGTTGCTAGACTTGGCAAAACAATTAATTTTCTTGTTTATCATTTTAAACTTGTTCAAATTTTGAAAAATATTGTTTGTTGTTTTAATTAAAATTGGCCGACAAAATCACAATGCAGTTATCAAATTGGAAGGGGTATATTTGCTGATAACCTACTTCCAATTTTGTGCCACACAATGCATTTTATCCAATAAGACTGCACGAAAATTATTTGGTGGGTTATAAATAAAGTTAACAAAGCCCAAACTTTGAATGGTCTAAAGGGGAATGGACTGTTATACCATTAGAAAGGGCTCGTGATTTTAAACAACTATAATCAGGAATTTTGAACACATGCTTTAACTATTATTTTTGGAAGGATACAAAGAATAGTATGATTTGGTGATGCTTAACTGCACCATATATTCCAAGCATTGCCACTAGGATAATAAACACACCACTTGCAATAACACCACCAACCATTGGCCAGCTGGTGAAAAGGGAACTGATTTTGGAATATGCTGGAAGTATAATTAATATCAGTCCAATGATCTGCAACAAGATTAAAACTAACATATCAGAACTCAGACAAAAAATACTTTTGAACAGTGTTAAAAAAAACTTGTAATTATTAATAACAACAGTAACAATGATAAATTTAAAGTACATTATATTTAAAATGAGTAAACATCACTTTGTGTCTCATTGACTATTGACTCATAGAAACCTCTACTTCATATGTAGTCTAATTGTTAATCATATATTGAGCCAGGCAAATTAGTTACTTAAAAGCCATGAGTGCAGGCAAAATTCACCTTTCACAGTGTTTAAGCAACTACCGGCCTACATCAATAAACCATGATTGAAAAATAGTTGAAAGTGTTTCAAAGCAAGTATTGCAGCACCGAATTCTCATGTCTACGTCACTTCCAGTGATTGAACATTGGTTTTTTATTGTTATTGTGGCAAATTGAATATCGCATATACAGCAAGACTTCTAAAAAGGTCATTTTTATGGTTCAATTAACATTTTTCATGGAGCATTAGGAGCACTTTAGAGATTCCCTTTCACAATTTAGAAACTTTATAGTGTTTTGGAAATGTTTGGCATTCAATATGTGCAAAATAGTCTGCTCATATGCATGCTAGTGAAAGTTTAGTAAGGTTTGTTTTCAGTAAAATTACTGATAGTTTCTGCATGTTAACATTATGGGCCGGCAATAAAGGTGACAGCTGGCATTGAACATACATGTGCAATGTTATTAAAATCTGGTGCAGAAACAGTGAAGTTTAACAGTGGCATGTAGATTTCAGTTGGTCAGTATCAAGCTTAACCAATGAGAACATCTGGAGCAATCAATAACTGTTGGTGATAAATCATATGGGTTCAAAAATGATGCTGGGACAATTAAAAATTTATATTATCATTTGCAAGATATTAAGGAAAATTTAAAAAATTAATAATCTCCTGACAAACTTATTCTTTGACGACTGATGATCAGAATGCAGTCAATAAAATGATATCAATCAATGGAAGTTCATTTTAAAATTGATGCCAATCAAAATTCAAATAAAGATTGTGTGCTAACCTCATGGTTTGACATTGAATGACATCAACTAACTTTTTCCTCATGTACGTATACTGTGCACCAGTTCTGTTTCTCATTTCTAGCAGCTGTTTTTTCAAAAATCTTGGTACCTTATGCATGTGGTTTATCGCTCAAATAAAATGGTTGAAACAAAATTCATTGGGTTTATTGGTTTAATTTTTACTTTTAACAGTCAAGTTAAGTAGGAAACTGGTGTATGTTAACATGAACATTCAATCATTTCTGAATTTGAACCAGATCTAACTCTCCCAAATTTGAGGAATGAATCCAATCAAACTTGATTAAACTTAAATGAACAATAAAATTGATTTAACAACCATACAAAGGCAAAAATAAGCCGGCTATCGACTACCTTCCTGGCCAGTGTGATTTTCAGGATGGCAAATCGAGCTCTCAGCTTTAAATGTGTCGTCAAAAGATACCATGAATGCACAACCTTCGAAACCACAGTTGGAGATGTTTTCATTGCATCCAGGAAAGGTGGGAATAGAATTCTGGCATTCAAAGTGATTATCAGTCAATGCCAATCGATAACCAATCAATGCTAATCAATTATCAATCAACGGCAATTGATAAATGGTTATGACTATGTACATACATTGGCTATCATCAGGGATTTCTATATCAGTCAATTAATTGTTACTAATTGGTATTGACTGGTATCAGTTGCAATCAAACATTGATTTCATTGATTAGGATGTTGCAGTAATCTACAATTGAAAAAAAAATCAAACAAAAACAAGCTTTCAAAAATTACTGCAATTCACAAGGGTGAACTGTTGCAATAATATGACAATAGATTATTGCAGTTCACAGAAGTATATGGTATTGGGATTCATGACAGACCGGTACATTATTACAGTTCATGACAACATACTGAGTGCTTACTACCTCCAATAGCTTAAGGTCATTCTACCATAATAGAGCCTACACTGAGATATTATTTTTTCAAACTTTCCCCATCTGTCAAACAATATAATATGTAAACTGAAAAAACCAAATAAAATTTAAGGTTAGTGCCAAGTTAACTTTTGAGATATGATTGATAAAAATACCCCCTCCAGGGCTATTTTCTGTTATAATTGTAAACTTGAAATTAAAACTTAAAGCTGAAGGGAAGACAACAACAACAACAACAAGTAAAGTAAAGGAAGATAATGTAAGGAGTTCCTCTGGACTAGGAGAATACCCTGAAGTTCTTAATGATAGTATTTAGTATATAAAAATCTTAAATGGCAAAGTTTGATTGGTTCTCTATCTTGGGCTATTGAGCATTATCCACTCGGGATAATGTTTGTGTCAAAATGGCGGTAGAAAATTCTCACTTTACAACTGTCACATGAAATTTTGCAAATACAGATAACTGAAATTCCAGAATTCAAACAACTCAAACTAAAACAACAATGTTTACAACTTTTCAAACAAACAAATTCTCTTTAAAATGCTCTTTGTATATTTGTATATTGGTTTGCACAACATCAAGAATTTCAGGTAAAAATTTCAAGACATGAGTACAACTGTTCAAAATGAATAAATGTTTGAGAAAGTTTTACCTGTCGGTTCGTAAGCATATATGATGGCTGTTTTCTACAGCAAAGTGAGTTTGGTGTCAATAAAGTCCACCACTTCAAACACTTCTTAAGAGATGAGATGATATTTGAGAAATGAGCCAAACAACAAACCATTTCAGCTCAAGATGCAAAAACTGCTATCTCAAGGTTCGCAGTTTGATGCCACAAAAGAGTTGAAGGCATTATTTCTTTCATTGAACGAAAGACCTAATCGACCTTTGAGAATTTTGTGACAATGTCTTCTCACTGCTATTGTGACTTTCATTCATCAAAACTCTCAAGCCTTACAGGCACAGACACAATTCATCCAACAACCGACTGAAAGTCCCATGTCTCATTCAGTTCAGAAAGTTTCCATTCAAGAAAATCTAAGTGTCGCTCCTTTCCAGCAAGCAGATGGCACAATTTCGGGAGCTGTCATTTAAAGTGATTTTTGGTGTGATCCAATTGTTGATCAATGTGATAATTCCATAATTTCCACTCTATATTAGCCTTATTTGGGACTGTACTATTATTAATTTCTGGGTTTCAGAAGCCAAGCATCTTCACTGCAGATTTTCAGACTATTAAATAAACATATTCTTCTGGGACACATAGCTCAGTGTTTACATTTGTCAAATCTCATTTTTGATAAGAAGCAGCACCAAACTCCAAGTAAAAAAGTTATTTCATACTTTTTTTTATTAAAAAAAAAGACTGTCTTGATATTTTCATGTACTCTTGTTGTTGCTATGGTTTCTATTCCTAAAGAAACAGTGAACTCTTGTCGAGTATATTTTTCTAGATTTGCAACATTAAGATATTACCTATTTTTTCTCTTCAAAGAGTCCTGTTGAAATTTCATTGATTTATGAAAAAAATTGAGGTACCAATCCTTGTTGAGGAGAAACTCAAGGAAAACTGGCAAAATATGTGCAGTTTTTACCCATTTCTAAAGGGAAATTTGAAGATATTAAACAGAAAGGCATCATTAATTATGAAGAAAACAGGTTTTTGGCATTATTTTTTCATATGTGTTTTTGAGAGCTCAACATTCACTAGAACATGATAAGAATTCATAAATACTTCCAAGGTTCTAATATGTCCAGTAAAGATACACAATGCAAAACTAGGGAATGACCTTCAGCACACTTTAAGTATTCTTGACTTGCAAGTGACGTCATAGTGGCCATGTTGGTGTCCTTAAACAAAAGAATTTTGATGATTTCTTTTGTTTGGGGCACCAACATGGTCGCTTCGTCTTTTGTCTTTGGTGTCTCTAGGAAATGCATGCAAGTCAAGAATGGCATACATGAAGCAACTTCCAATTTCGCATTGATGAGACAATTGCAAGACAAGTTGTGCAATGCAAGTTATATATTGCAACTTTTCTCACAGCAATGAAAAAATCCTATTATTTCTACAATTAATCAAAGATTTTATGGTGCAAGTTTCACACGAAAAACAAGTTTATTTCAATGCAGCTGCAAGAAAAAACAACGCCTACAGACTAATCACCACTTGTACTTTTATCGTGTGCATACACAAGAGCCTTTTAGGAAAAAAACAAGTGTGCATATTCTCCGTTCCCCTAATCAAACGCACAGCATTGGATGAAGGAGAAATTTTGTCATCAAAATATAAAGGTAAAAACGTATTAAATTTAACGTAAGATTACACATCACTGGCTTTGTTACAACTAGTAAATGAGTTTCGCTTTTGTCGTTTTGATACCACCAAATATTATCTTTAAAGTACAATTCTCAATTTTTGAGAAAAATAAGATTTTAAGTCTGAATCTAAGAATATGTTGTAAACTAATTTACATCACCGAAAATCGGTAAACTTAAGTGGCAGCGTGAGTGAAAAAAATAGCTACACACAAAGCGATAATTTATGACTTACCATATACACGAGATTAAGAGCAATCAAAGCGTGTTTGTAGAATCTAAAAGTGAATGAATGAAGAGTTGACATCTTGTGTAAATCCACTCGTTTTCTCAAATGTATGTTAAAGTGAAAAGTTGCAAGCTCTATTTGCTCGACTGCAAAAATTCACATGCTTATCATTGTTTTCAAAATGGCGACCACAACCGATGACATCATCAACATTTGCATTGCCAAAGACCAATCAAGGCTCTTCTTAGATTATCCTCACATGTTTTCACTTTACACAAAAGAAGAACATCTTCATCCAATCATAGTTTGTTTTATTAGCAGTATGGGTTTTTTAGATGAGTGTAAACATCAGCAACATCTATCCAATCAGAACACAGTAATTTATTTTTTCTGACCAATCAAACTTTCTGTTGTATCCATCCATTCTTCAATTTTCAACTTTTTCTGCGCATCGAAACTTGGAGACAACTACGCAATGTGGCACAAAAAAGTCGAGAATTTTGCTAAGAATGCGAAAAGGAAGCATGCACGAAGACTTCTTCCTTATGTCTGTGTCTAAATGCTTTGCGCTTAATAGTCGACGAAACCCTTAGTGTCTGTGATAACTCAAGGTATGTACGGTTATATTGGAATGCTAACCGCCGACCGCCCCATCCCCCTCATAAATTTTTTTCCTACCGTACCTATGCAGAAATAATGTTCACAAATACCGAGAGCAAAAGGGGTGCTCGATTAAGTGTCTATTACACTAGAACTTTTGTTGTCAAATTTGTTAGTACTTGTTCGAAAGTCGCGGAAAATAAGCGTATTTTGGTTGATAGACCGCAATTTCACTCGACTTCAACGCTTACCTGCCGTACATGTGTCGTTTGCGCCGCAACCGTATTGGCTGGGTTCATTATTGCCGTTTTCTGTTATATTCTCTTATGTCTGTGACCGAAGCCCGAGAATACAAACCGCTTTCTTCGAAGTAAAAGTGTAGTTTATTTTTTTCTGTTTTTGAGTTTCAAAAAAAGGGCCTTTGTGAAACTTGGACCAGACGAAGCGAAGCAACTGGTACTTCTAACCGTGTTCACAATAGGTCAAGTTTGGAGACGAATCGACCGCACTGATAATGCTATAAACAAAGTTTGTTAATCTGGAAGTGAAAATCATCTGAACGCGTAAAAAATCCTAGAATCTCCTTGAATGAAATTGATCTTTTGTACAAAGCATCGAGGAAGCTAAATAAGTTTTAATTATCGTAAAAGCAAAATTCAAAGATTTTAAATCAAATCTTTCCATATTCCCCTCTGACGGAAGGGACAAGTACTCGTTAATTCAGGGTTAGTTTGCTACAAGGCATGTGCAAACAGGTTTCTAACATTTAATTGGCAGGAGTTGCTAAAGATATAATAAAAGGGCCCAATGAGAAAAGGCAGAAATCTTGCTAGTTCCTGTCTCATGTGTGAAACCGGGACGCATGTTTAAAAATTATATTTATAGCAGAATTTATTCATTTTTCGGCAAAACAGTTACTCGGTGCCCAGCATCGTAGGAGATAGATCGTTGCCTCATCTCTCGTAGAAGCTGCGACCAGAAATCGACGAACTCTACAGTTAGCATTCATTTGATTGTGTTTTGCCTAACACTTCCTTTAGCGCTGTTACATGCTAATTCAAAACTGACAAAAGCCCATGTTGCATAAATTTGTAGAGATTGAAATATTGCAATTTCTGCATGCATATTCATGTCGTTATTATATCAATTCGTCATCTAGGTGCACACCATATATCGTTTTACATTAAGCATCAAGGAAGGCCATCGATACTGTTTCTATGGGTTATACACATTTGTATACATTCTCAATGGCACAAGCTCAAATTTTACTTTTTACCCAAGCTCAATATTGTTGCAAGCAGTGTTGCACTATTTTTGCATTTCTTTGTAGTCTACAGTACAAGATGTTTAGGCTACACTGTGCAAATGTAACATGTTATTTTAGACCATATTGTCTACTGGGTTCTTATCAGAATTTTTTTATCAAAAATTAATATTGGGTGTCACAAACCCCAAATTTGGGAAAAACATTTGAACAGTATTTACACTTGTTAACAGAAATGCTTATGGACATTTTTCTTGCTCAAGGTACCACTGATCAATAAAATGACTGTCGGTTATACTCGTATGCACAGTCTTTGACTTGAACTGAGAGAAGTAAAAAATTCACAGATTCGAGCATGGAGTGAAATTTATTTCAAAATGAAACAATACAGTGAGTTTTGAACAACACCTTTTCCTGCTGGAATTAATGTGAATATTTTACTTCAGCTCGAGATTAGGGCTTTGCACCCCCACAGTCAGACAGTCTACTCTTAACAGCAATACTTTAAACACGAAAAAGTCTTTTAATCAAACTACTGATGCAGTAGATGTTACCCATAGTTTATTTGTTTATAGTCTTCAACTGCTCTTGGGTAATCAGAAAATCCAGCAGGATTTACAATCCATTTCAAGATAGGACTCCAAGTGCTAACAGTTTATCAACCTTTTCGAGAAAACGTAAAACTAGTCTTACTGTTTGCAGATGTTAGAGCAAAGGCAGCACCTTCTCCTCAGTTATTTTAAGACCCTGAGTGATGATTTAGCACCAGAAATCGTACCTGGTCCTCCTGCACAACTGACTGGAACCTTACCAACTGGGTTAACCAGGCCGCAGTACAGGGTGCTAAAATTTTCACTATGCCTGTTTGAGGGCAGGCTCAGTTTATTAGCCTGTTAATGTACCTTCTTATTAGCTTAAAGAGTGTATATAATATATATGTATAAAAGCTTGCACCATTTGCATTTTTGATACTGGCAAAAATGATGGTTAACTTTTTTTATTGTGTTAGTCCTCCTTGTCCTGTTTTAGGGGCTTTGAATTTCCTGAACTTGGTTCAAAATTACTTTATTATGATGACAGTCTTTGGTAAGAGAGAAAAAGTGCACTTTGTGATGTTACAGCTTTTTAAAACTTTAAAAACAAACAGTACAATAAAAGTGAATGTTCCTATTAATTAGTAAGTAATTTTTCCTGAATGCACCTGTAGTGAGTAAAGATGAATGCTCTCAGTCCCGAGATTCCATTACAGATTTAGCCAACAAGCAAAATAAAGATAAGGTTATGTGCCATGATTGGAAAAAACTACACTGCCATTGTTTTTATCAACTTCAAAAACAAGAAGTTTTATTCAATTTACATATAACATATACACTTTTTAAGATACCAAGTTCATTTGTCAGTAGCTGTCTTTCTCAGGTTTATTCAGGTCAGTGTAGTTGGGTCTTGAAGTGCCTGAAAAAAGAACTTTGATAAAAAGAAAGAGTGAAGAGCACGTCAATGACTTCCTGTAAACCAACATTCAACTAATGACACTACCAACCTGGAGTAACAGCCCTTTATCTTTATAGTGTGTGAAACTGGCTGCTGAATCAACAACTGACGAGGGGACTAAAATGTCAACCCCAGTGGCAGAGAATTGGTGCTATACTCAGATCAAAGTGATCAAATTCTCCTATATGTGGACAATCAATAATTTCAGCTTTTGTCGAGAAGAAATAGGAGAAACATTGAAAAGCTCCACATTCTCTGCTGGGGCAAATGACAAAATGAAATGGTATGTATATATATACATATATACAAACTTGTGTATATTCTTACTTAACATAGATTGCAGGATTCATTTCATCTTGTCCGCTTGCACGCCGAAAAAAAAAATGTTTTTATTCTTTTTGGAACTTCAGAATATATGTACATAAACCTTATTCACAAATGGCATCAACAAAAATTTTTTCAATATTCTTTTGTCGCCATTTAAAGTAGCCCTACTAGCCTCGATTTTTATTTAAATTTTCAAAAGAGGATAATATTAATAACTAATTTGAATGTAGACAAAAAAATATTAAAAATGCTGCCATTTATGAATAAGGTCTAGTGCTGCTTGATTTTTCAACTTGAATCATGTTAACTTTAGCTGAAAGGAAGTTGTGCTGCCTCTGTATTCATGTATTCACCTGACTGATTTTCCTATTTGCATGCCGTAACCAGCTGGTGTTAGTTACAAGCACTTCGTAAAATTTGATAACACCTGTTTAAACATTTTGTATTTTGGTCCTAATATTTTATTATTTCTAGTACTATGTTATTCAGCAATCTTTCTTTAATTTTCAATTAAATGTACCAAATATGCATTATACATTATACATTATACTTTATGCATTTTATGAAAATACGCTGTAATAACATGGAACATCTTCTCTGCCGGCATCTTCCTTTTAAAGGTGTTAAAAATCCGGCATCCACAAGGTCCTGGTGCTAAACTTGAAAACGGATGCTACTCAATGAATATTAGCCTTCTAGTAACCTGCTTTTATAATTCGACAAGTGTAAAACAGTTTAAAAAAGCAGTTGCATGAAATACTTGCTTTTCATAGCAATTAGCTACATTCCTAATGATGTTTTTGAATTCTTTTGAATGCCATGTTGTTTTTTTGCCTTCTTTCTGCTTTTAAACTACCATAATTTCTCTTTTATGTTCCAGAGGACTTAAGCAAGCACTTTAGAGGGGAGGCTTATTCGAGAGGGAGGGTTGTTTGAGAGAGGGGCTTATAAATTCTTTCATTCATCCATCTTCCGCATACACAAGAACAGTAATTGTCAATTTCTATGATACCTAGTCATCAATGTCTCACAATACTGAACAAAACTGTCTCAAAAAGACCAACTAAACTATCTTGCACTAAGAGTAACTAAAAGTTCATAAACAAATGTTCAAGTCTTTGCCCAAGAAACACAGGCTGCTAAACTTTAAATTAAAATCACCTAAACTTCTAAAGGTAAAAGCATCTGTGTCCAGTGCACCCTAGAGAAGTGTGGGGAGAGGAGGGAGGGGGGGGGGCTTCATAAATTTCTTGCTTCAAAAGGGGGTGGGGCTCATTTGAGAGAGGGAGTTTAACAGAGAAATTATAATGGTAATGGTATAATTTTCATAATAGCTGCTACTGTATATAGACAGCACTTTATATACTTGCTTTTTACTTAATGTCTCAAACTACCCTTTTTATTCTTCACTAGGTGTTTGCGAGTGAATCCTAGGGGACTAGATGAAGAAAGCAAGGACTATCTTTCACTCTATTTATTGCTCTTATCATGTAATAAGAGTGAAGTTCGAGCAAAGTTCAAGTTTTCTATTTTAAATGCCAACAGAGAGGAAACAAAAGCAATGGGTGAGGAATTTGTTCAGTTTATTTCTTACCACAGTTTAAACTCTGGTAAGCATTACAAAAAGGAAAGTTAAGCAGCCACAAACAAGGATAGTTGAAAATAGGTCAAAAACCTTGCACTGATAGGTTATCACTAGGAAATAGCCAATTAATGAATTTGTCTCTTATCTGTAGTTATGCCAGAGACATGGGTGGCAGAAGCAAAAAATTATTGGGGGGGGGGGCACAGTGGAAATTGTAATTGTTTGTTATAAAATAAAATCTGAAATTCTTTTTCAAAAGTTGCTGTTAGCCAAAGTTATTTGGGGGGCTATTATTGGGAGAGAATGCAACCCTCCCCCCCCTCCCCCCCGCCCATGAGAGACTGACAGCATTGAACTCTATTTCATAAGCAATTGTTTTGAAAGTTCCTCTGCTGTTAGAAAGTAGAATATACCTCTCCCTCACATTTTCAAACTAGCTGGAATGTCAAGTCCCTTTGGAGTACAACAACCTTCTGACCAACCCTCCTGGGTTAAGTCTGAAATATACTATTTATCATAATGACAAGTGTTATTTAAGTTTCTTCTATTTTCCACAGAGAGCCAAAGAGCATACAGATTTGTTCAAGGCAAAGACTGGGGGTTCAAGAAGTTTATTAGAAGAGATTTTTTAATGGATGAAGCAAATGGATTGCTTCCAAATGACACATTAACACTGTTTTGTGAGGTACAGTATAGTGAAAACATATTAAATTGCTATGGGTTAATTGGTGCTTATAGAAACAGTTATAAAGTAGTGTTCAAAGTTGATGCAAGTTCAGTCTTGTAATTTACTAAAGGCCACCACTCACTAGACAATTAATGTGTCTAGTGCAAAAATGATGGAAGTGACTTTTGATTCTCCCTGCATTATCCCTGTTATTTCTTATAACTCTTGGGAGAATTTAGTATTTCATACAAAAGACTTCACTTCATTTCTGCACAGTCTAGACTCTTAAATTTTTCATCTAATGGGCCCCAATTTTTGGTCTGCAATGCAAAATCTTCTGTGTGTGGCAGCTTCAAACAAAAATCAGTGCCTTTTATTTTTATTGGTCACATCTTAGCACAGTTAAGTTTGATTTTGTCCATTTCCAGGTGAGTGTTGAAGGTGATTCGGTAAATGTGTCAGGTTCATCAAGTACGTCAAGTTTGAAAGTACCTGAATGTAAACTGCCAAACCACATGGGGAATCTTTTGGACTCAGGACTGTTTAGTGATGTATGCCTTTGTGCGGGGGGCAGAGAATTCAAAGCACATAAAGCTATCCTTGCTACGCGGTCACCTGTTTTTGGGGCCATGTTTGAACATGAAATGGAAGAGAGTAGAAAAGGAAGAGTAGAGATATCCGATATTGATCCAGATGTATTTCAGGAGTTATTGCGGTTCATTTATACTGGCACCACCCCTCAGTTACAGGGAATGGCTGATGACTTACTAGCCGCTGCTGACAAGGTATTAAATAAGCTGCTTACAGTCCTATCCTTTCTTTGGTATTAATTATTTTTGTAAAATGGGAATTGAGTCTTTGTCTTGTAAATGGGCTATTTTTTGACCCCTCAAAGAAAGAAAAATGTTTCACTGTGTTTACCTATGAAAATTTCAGTTCATAAAGTAAATATTATAAGTATTAAAAGAACCTGCTGGCATTGCCAGCCATGGAAATTGCCCTTAGACTGTAAGCTTTGTGGGACCAAGAAATTGTTATTTCGTATTTATACATTTTACTTTGGGTTGTATTGGTGTATCTGTAAGTTACTATTGTCTTAAAAGAAAAAGAGAGTCAGAATGGCTGAACAATTAGTGCCTGAGCCTCCCACTTCTGTGAACCAAAGATCATGGGCTTTGCCTGTGGCTGAGATTTGTTGCTCTCAATCTGACTCCCACACTTTTCCTAGCTCAACAATCAGCAGAAAGCTACAGTATCTTCATCTTCAGGGCTTGAAATTGCGCCCGATACGGGCGCATTTGCGACTAAACTTTTCACGTTTGCGACTAAAATTTCTCGATCAGTCGCAAATTATCGACCAGATTTCGTGGCTAGTCAGTGAGCCACATATTAGCGATGAGCAACTATTTAACTTCGAAGATAATAAAAAGAATATCATATTTAAGATTCTTGTGTCTTGTCTGTAACTGAAAATTGGAATATTTATTGACTAAATACTGTTAAATTTACCTCGAATATGTGTAGCACGATCGGCCATCAAAGCGTTCGTGTGGGCCGTATTATGGATCATACAACCCGCATAATCGACCCAAAATCGCATAATTTGCAAAATTCGGCATAAATCATCCTTTTAGCACATTAAGAAACACCAAATAGCTTACAAACCTACAACAATTCGCTTTGGCAGGCACGAAAACGCCACTTTCAATGCCGTACTTTTTTCGATGAAAGTCGACAAACTGATCGGTTGTGCAAACCTGGACGCGAGTTACGTACTGCTTGGGAGACTGGATGCGAGAATTAGGTGCATCGCAATCAGCGGCGTGTGTGGTCCAGTGGTTAGCGTCAAGTGCAGTGGACCAATAGCTTCTGATAGACTTTGGTTCGGATCATTCTATTGCCTTTTTAATTTTTTTTTCTTTTTTTACATTTTTTTTTTCATAATTTATTTTTTTACCCCATTATGTGCAAAATCCGTTTTTTAACTCTGTTAAAAAAACATGGCGACAGATTTTCATAGAACGTGGCGACTGACAACGGTCAGTAAGTAACGCCGCTGCGTCGTGGGGAACTGTTCGGTCTTTGACAGGAAGATAAAACTTCCTAATTAGTTCGGTTTTGTTTGTATATGATTTGATGAATGATTGTTTAACTTAAAAGAGGTGCACGTCAGGCTGGAGCAAATATGCTTCTTTCTTCCTGTATCAGTGAACAGTTACATTCCTTTGTTCGGTATAAAACGACTCTATTTCACTCTCCTTGGGCTGCTTTGATAATAATTTTTAATTATATGGAAGCCGTTGGAATAATAAAATCATAGTGTAAATGTAAAACGACAATTCTGTTAACAAAAGTAATCTTTAACTCGTTACATTCACGTATTATATTAACCTTGTTTCAAGTAGTTATACTTAATTTTTTTCGACTAAAATTTTCTATTTTGCGACAAAATTTTTGAAACTAGTCGCAAATTTGCGACTTATATTTATTTTTAATTTCAAGCCCTGATCTTGCATGAGCCAAATGGTGGCAGCAATCATGTATGTGTCTGTCTCCCTTGACTCTGTGAACAAATAATAACTAACATATGCCTTTACATGGTCCAAGCTTGTTGAGCTGCATCCTTCGCAATTAACCTTTCAGTCCAGGCCAGTTTATCAACATCTAACTTCTCCTTAGATACCACATGCAAAATATGTCACTCGGTATCGAAAAAATAGAAATTGACCAAACAAGGTGAACAATTGAAGATGAAAAGCCAAATTCTCCTAAGCTGGTTATACAAAAAGCATGGGTCCTAGTTGGGAGAATTTACCAACCCAACATTTGTCGTGTTCGGGGCTGAAAGGGTTAAATTGAAGACTGCAAATTTAAAGGCTTGTGGCTTGCTAGATATTGTTATTATTGTTATTATTAAACTAAAGAGTTCAACATTTCATCTATTTTTAGTGCAGACATTTCGGTTGAAAGTCTTGCTAATGTTATTAGATGTGCCTGGTCAACTGAAGGTTTATTTAACAATTATTCTAAGAGGGTGCATTGAATATGAAATGGTAAATAACCAAGAAGTGCCTTGAAGCTGGCTATAAATCATCTCATATGCAACAAGTGTGAATAGAGTAATTGTTTTATTAAATTTCTTGAGTTTTGCAAACCTATCGATACTTGAAAATGACAGCTAAAATTTACTCAGAACTCTATTTGAGCTTTGCAACACTACACAGTCAGTTTCTATATATGGTCAGTTTGGTATATGAGATGATAACCGACATTGAGTGAACCAATCAGAACGCTAGAAACGCAATATACGAGGTTGAAAATTTAATAATTATTTTTGTTAATTGCAGTACGATTTGGACAGGCTAAAGGTGATGTGTGAAGAAGCGTTGTGTTCCAACTTAACTGTAGACAATGTCTGTGACATTCTTATCCTTGCGGACATGCACACTGCAGTCCAACTCAAAACTCAAGCACTTGATTTCATCAACAGGTTAGTCATACCTTAACAGTGTTTGCAATTGAAACGACACATTTTTTGAGGTAATAAAAATTAGTACAGACACAGTATGGGAATCCTGGAATGGACAATTGTTGTTCACAGACATTCTCGAAAAAATGCGTTGTCTTACTTTAGTGGTACCACTGTCTGTTATGAATTATTAAAAGGATTGAATTAGGCCAAGTAAAATTTCGAAAAGAATCGCACCTCTTTTGTCCAAATTGAAGCGGTCAGGCAGTTCTTTCAGAAAACAGCCAAAAGACAACTGAGTTTCTTTCGAAATTCGAAGAGGACTCATTCGATTACCTTTTAATATAATTATTTTTTTCTCTTTTTAGTTTCGCAAGATTTCGCGCACATGAAAATTTGTTTTATATGTAAACGCGACATCTTGATTTTTGCTCGCGTGACGAACTAGCTGCCTTGGATATTTTGTAATTGCCAGTGTTAAATTTCAAACGAGGGAAATTACAGATAAAATTGAGGGTCAAATTCTATCTATAATGTGTCAGCCATAATATTAGTTATATAGCTACTTCATGCCTGTAGTGTTAATCAAGCATTTCCAAGTTTCATTTGGACATGTATGGAATTATTGGTCCGTGAAGCTGTATGAAACTTTTTTAATCTTCTACTCTCAGCCAGCCAAGTCATTTTTTGTACTATCTTTTTATTTGACAGTCATGCAACAGATGTAATGGAATGCAATGGATGGAAGACACTTGTTAGAGACCATGCTAACTTGATTGCCGAGATTTTCAAATCATTTTTGGCATGTACACAAACACCACTCGTTGGCCCACCAAGAAAAAGACAGAAGACCAGTTGAATATCATCTGTCTTTAGTCTTACATGAAAATTAATTCAGACAAAAGTAGGCTTCCACTGAAAACCTTGGGAATCTCTTGGACTGCTTGTGAGGTTGAAATAAAATGTAAATACTATGTATAGTAGTGTAAGAAGTTTTCTAAAAATTAAAGATATTGATTGTATGGTTGTTCGTGCCAAGTACTGCTATAACTATATTTCACCTTAGGG
>JAOBRD020397361.1:0-19464 GCA_027575215.2 Hydrozoanthus sils
CCCACCAGACTAAGATGGCCTACCTTGCCATTAGACCAGACTGAGGGGGGGTCTTACTAACCCCACCAGACTAAGATGACCTACCTTGCCATTTGACCAGCCTGTGATGAGTTCTGGTACACCGTCAGAATCCAGATCAAAACTGTGAATCGTGATTGCCTGGTTCTTAGACTGTGGTAACAAAATAGTCTAGTCAACATTTTGCTGGGTCAACTCGGCAAACAAGCAAGATGATGAAATGTATAGCGTCTGAGTATATTCTTGCAAAATAAGTAGCTTGGTTTAAGCACCAGCGAGTAAAATAAGTAGCTTGGTTTAATCACCAGCAAGCTGCTATTGTCAACAGAAAAGCATTCTAGCAAAAGACATAAGCATAAAAACATCTGAAAAAAAGTTTCTTGGAACTTCAGTATTATAAACTTTTTTTAATTAGCTGGGTTAATTTTATCAAATTAACTTTTACTACAAGGGCATTCACAAACAAACATTCTTTTAAATTGGATTTACATGTAGCACCTGAAATCTCTTTATTACTTACCAGCAATAAGATAATATTTTGGTTGACAAGATATCTATTACCATGTTTGGAATTGTATGTCAGTCATAAAGTCTTTCTATCTGTGCAGCTTGAACTTGAATTATGATGTATTATTTACTACTTAGGATATTTAAGGGTACATTACAAATTTTTGTTGAAATAGTAGATTTGTGAAGGGTAATTGTGAGGGAGAGAGCCAGCAGTCTTATCAGAATAAAACTATAATAATAAAATAATAACAAATGAAAGATTTTTACAATGCAGTGTGTAGTAGCACATTTGTAACAAGCAAAAGACTGCTGTGTTACTAGTCAGAGTAATTGTCACACTTGTTCAATCCTTTCAATTTCCTGGAACAGACTGTACAAAGTATGAGTACAATAACCTACAAAGGATTTCTGGCAGGTTCTAAATCAAGATATTTAAAAAATTTTCATGGCTTAAATTAGAGATTCCTCTAAATGGATTGAACTCTTTGTTTGTACCAATGAAGGTTTGCAAACAAGGAACAATAATAATAATAATAATAATAATAATAATAATAAAATATATATTCGCTGCAGACGGCTTGTGTCTTTCAAGTTTTTTATCAATTCTCCCAACTTTCCTTCCCCCCCCCCACCATCAATAAAAATGCAATAAAAAATTAAACAGCATTGAAACACATTTTGTTGCTTAATTAAACAAGCCTTTCCTGACTGAACAAACTCTTTACACATAATGTGAGAACGCAGTTCACTAATCTGCTTTCAACTGGAGTTTTGTCTCCAAATTTTGCTTTAGCATGTACCTTAATTCTCCAGTATCTTGCCGTCTTATCATAGACTCCAACAGTTCCGTTTGCAAGAGCATATCCAAACCTGGAACCCTTTATAGGGTACAAAGAGGTGATGGCCTAAAATCACCAAAATGAGTATAAAAGTACATCAGTTCACATCTACAGCATCAAGGAAAGGGAGATGTTAATCTCTTTAATCAATTAAATACTTAATAATAAATTAAAAGAAAAAATATTATTTATCATTACTACATACCTCTGTTTCGGTTATTTCCGCAATAATTTCATCCTCTTTGAAAACCCTAATATCAAAATCCTCAGAACCAACAAGGAGCTAAATAGCACAGAAGGTGTAAAAATCAGTATTATTCATAATCATCCACAGTTTTCAAGGAAACTGGCAAAACTCTTTAACAGGGGGAGGGTGGAGGAACAATTCTACCCATTGTAGACCATTAAGGTCAGTAGTAACTCGTTATCATCCAATACCAGGGATAAACATTTGTAAACGCTCTAGTAGGCCCTGGGGGATGGGGATGGGGCTTAAATTTATTATTATACCTTCTAGAAGGGAGGCTTATTAGAGAGGGGGCTTATTTAAAAACTGTCAATAGCCAAAAACAGAAACAAAGTTAACATGAAGTCAAAATACATTTAATAGCAAAACTCTAGACAGGGGGGGGGGGCTTATTAAAGCATTTATGGTAATATGACTAGTGATCTACAGACACATACTAACCTCATTAAGGCCATCACCATTAAAGTCACACAGAGTCAAAGAACTGACATTATCCCCTGTAACCTGAAATAGTTCAAAATGATGTCAAATTGTTTCTCATTTATATAAGAAAAGATAACTATTAAAAAACTTTACTTACAGTCCAGAACTCATCATTTCCTTCAAAGTCAAATCCCTGGATAGAACAGTTTCCACCAATGAGAGCCAAAGGAGTTTCAAAGTTCCCCAGCCTGCCAACAACAATTCCATTCACACCATCTGCAATCTGAAATACAAAAACTGTCTCAAGCTTAATCAATCTTAACATTACACTTACAACATACCTATTAAGACTTACAACTACGAAATAGGAAGGAATGCATAATAACAAGTAAACATTTTTTTGTCTAGCACTAACCAGAAAGAAAGCTAATCACAATTAACAGTGTGACTTGGATGGTTCTATTGACCATCTTTAAAGAGAGTTTTCCAAACAAAATCTTAGGAACTTTTTATAAGGATCTATGGCAGTGTTCTAGCTAGCCTTGGAAAACTAAAGGGCACTCTAATTTGCATATATTTAATATTCTTGAGGCATGACATCATAAGTAAAATAGTTCTCTGAACATTCAATTTCTTAATTTACAATGTTTATAGAAACCAAGCATTGTCAAAATTACCCTGTGAGCAGAGTTTCCTTTTACCTCCTCAGTGACGAGAGAAGGAAAGGAGACTGCAGAGGTTGTGTAGTTCTGTTGTTATGCCGTTATCCAAGATCCTGGATAATGAGATGCAAAATTTTGAGTTTTTAGCTGGTTAAACCGGTTTTGATGTGTGAGTTTGAATTGATACATGTATCTGATGATCACCGAAACTGAGACCGCATTGTGAAGCAAGATGGTGGAAAAGCCTCCAAAAAAGCTTTGAAAGACTTTTGTTCTGAAAATAGACTCAAGTTATCCCGGAACAACTACAAGGTTTAAAAACATAATGAATGGATGTGATACTTTTGTTTGATGCGAAGAAGTCAACTGAGTGAAATCAGAAACCATTTATCAACAATGAGTGAGCTTGGGAATAAGTTCATTTCTTAGCAACCACTGCGCATGCACAAATAAAATTCTACATGACTTCTGGGAGGTAAAAGGAGGCTCTGCTTGCAGGTACGTCAAAATTAACAAAATATTAATTATTTAAGTAAAGGCTAAACAAGAGTTAGTTGCTTCAATCGACTTTGTTTATTTGCTTTGCCAGTCTCCTGTCCTTTGTTGATATTCTATTTCTTAGTTCCATTTTAGTTTCATTAATCTCTGAGAACTGCTAGCAGTTTACCAGTCTGGGGTTAGGACTCTTGTAAAGCTATTCCAATCACACCGTGAAATACTTGAACGACTCATTGAAATTGGCTTCTTTAAAAGTAAACTTCACTAGTCTGTATCCACTCACTGAGTAGATCCTCACTGTTGTAATTAAAATGGTTTCCCAAAACCTCAATCTCTTGTTCTCCATAGAAAACATAACTTTTTGTTGCAATACTTCTTTTTTTCAAAGTCATAAGATTGTTGTTTGATCGATCGAGTGTTTCAAAGCATGACCAAGCAACATGAGGTGTCAGCTATCTCTTCTGTGATTGGCTATAAAGAGACACTGGTGAACAAAGCAAACGACCTTTGACTGCATTTTGTTCTAACTTTCAAACATTTCCAAATATTGAAACGGTGAACCAAACTTTAGTTGAGACAAATTTCTACTTTTCAAAGTTCCTTTTAAGTTTCCTGCTTACTGCAGTTTGAAGATAATAAACTTCATCACTTGAAAAATGGAAGGGCAGAAGCCGAAAATGATAGGGCACTGGAAAAAACAATGGGGCAGAGCACCCTGTCATTTTGCACTAGTTAGAACACTGTATGAGATCTAGAGTGAACTGATATTTTTCACTTATATTGTTAGCCCTGATTCAAAGAACAACCTGTGAAAAATGAAGGGGGGTTTCTTAGCACAAATAATAATTAACCTGGGTCTGTTAAACCGTATTACTTTAAATCTTACTAAACTGCTCAAATTGCATTATAAAGAGCTTACTATTTTTATTATCAGTTAAGTTAAAACTTAGGCTGTTTTAGTTCCTTATGAACATTTTGTGGGAGACTGGTTCTTGTCTTGGGTTGGTTTGTTCTCCCTCTTCTATTGTAGTTGCCTCGGTATCTCAGTGGTAAAAGTATCTGTCATGTGATCGAGGTGTTATGGGTTCGATTCCTGCTAGTGGCAGTTTTGTTTTATCATTCCTCAGTTTCTCTTACATGTGCCTTTGGTTCTGTATTAAAGTATGTCTGAGTTTGACCTCTCTGAAGGTGATCACAATTTTTTATGTAGTATCAACAATTTAATTTTGATAACACTTACATCTTTGTAAAACAGGTCTGAGTTTTTCTCTACATCATAGGCTAGTAGATTAGTCTGTGTCCCAACAAACAAAGTATCATGACCATTGGGGTCTAACTGTCCAGCTGCAACTGCGCTCACTTGCTGATTTATATTTAAAATGCTTAAGTCACTGTCGTTACCAGCTGAAGCTCGACCTCCTCTTACAGCAACTCCATGTGGGTTGTGAATGAATACCTTTCGGGATGACCAAAATGTCAGTATTTTGAATTGATTCTAGAGTTGCTTTGAAATACTTGCCAGTTGAGCCCTTTAAGTAAGGCTACAGTTCAAATTAAAACAGAGTGAAATGTTTTCAGGTTATTGGTTGAAAGATGGCAATGAACCATGCTCAGCAAAAGGGGCAAACAATTTTGGGCATTTGTCACTAGAAAATAATTTATGTACTATAAAAATAGAGCTTTAACTGAGACTTAAAAGAAAATAATCTCCTTGATTAGAATAGTAGTTTATTTCTAATAATCCCAGAACAAAAATATTTAAATCAAATGATAAATCGTGAAATAACAATACAGAGGAAAATCACACCGAAACAAACAAAGAACGTGTTGAATATAAGCAGGTACGTCTAGACGGATCCATGACAACAGTGACAACAAACTATCAGCACAACAAAACGTTTCGCGTCTTTCTTATATTCCTTATAGTAACGCATCAAATAAATTATGTTCTGGAGTTAAGCAAAACTATGTCCAAAATTTGTTCTTCTTCTTTAAACCCACCTTGCCTGCTGTTGTAGCCGCAGTAAGACATGGATTTCTTCCATCATACTTGCCAATTGTTACGGTTCTGGAGTGAATTTTTTGACTCAATTTCAAGGTGAAAATTGGAACTAACATTGTAAAAATACGATAGTACCAGAATACTTTCAGTTTCGCGTCACATCGCGAAAATCTACGAAGAAATGCCCATCAAAAAGATGAAAACCAAAAAATTATCGATCTCTAATCATCTGTCAACAGAATATGCGCAGATTTCATGCGCATTCGTTTGCACGGACTGCAGCTGAGACGCGAAACAAATAGCGCGCTTTGATATTTTCGGCGAAACGACAATAAAACTGTAAAGCAGACATTCAGTGTTTTACCCACATCGGTAAACAATTAGTTGCTGAGACAATCGGAAATCTAGAATTGTTTAAACGATCTTTTTTACAAGTATTTACCGATATTGACATTCCAGTCTTGGCTGTATTCTCTAGGAATTGCGCTGTAGCTTTGAGTTTGTATATCTCGTTCGTACACCAAGCAAAAATATTTTCCACATCAAATACTAAAAAAAGTCTTACTTTCAGGTAGTGTTTTCAGCCAGCTATAAAGCTATCATTATCAAAGGCCAAAGCTATAGCTATCGTTTCGGTTTATTATTCTTCAGACTCTGATCTCGCTTGTCTGCACCACAGCCACAGTCACGGGTCCAACTCGAAGGACTAAAACGAATTGATTATTAAACCAAATATCAACAAGCGTTCCTCAAAATACAGAAATCGAAATCGCATCGAAAAGCCATATCAGAAAATAAATGACGAATGCGGAATGGCGCAACTGTTGTCAGTCTTGAACAAGTTTCGAGTTTGTTATCGCCATGTTTCCGCTGCAGTTCCGTCAAAACCTGAGGTTTTAGTTTGTTTATTTTTCCTCGCATCGCTTTTCTGTAAAACCTCGTGAAATATATTTAAAACCAATGCAGCTAGAAATTGAAACTTAATAAAAAAATATTCCTCCGCTTTGAGGCTTCTTCATGGGTCATTTGTTTCTTTGTAGCCGATCAATTTTGAATTTCCGCTTTAGCCAATCAGGAAGTGCTTGACGTTCGTTGAACCAATCAGCTTTAAGTTGGATGGCGGCATTTTTGAAATCTAACGCGCTATTCATCGACTTACCAAGGATGGGAAAGGACGGAGTTTGAGTTTTCTTAGCGCCATCGTGTTTCTTGATCTAAAAGTTCACGTCCAGGAACTCTGATAATGGCCGCTGCTTTCTACTACGGGTAAAGTTCCTTTTTCTCTGTGTTAATGTTCAAAAGTTTTTACTCTAATCGTTACAGTATTGATAATACTCGCGATCAAACTTCAAAACCATTGCAGTATGTATTTCCGCGCCATTTTTTGGCGGAGTTGATTCGGTAAACAAGGGGTATAAAAGCCTTTTGATCGCGTCAGAAATACTCTTTTTTGTGTTTATTGCTAAGATTTTAGGCTTGGGAAGAAATCAAGTCTGTTTTAGTTTTACTTTTGTGACTAAACTCAATTTACTGCACTGTGGACCTTGATGACGACAACACAAGATAAGTTGAGGATGGATACATTTCATTGGCTGTCGTGATCGTCCTTAGTCGCTCCATATAGATGACAGAAATTTACGGTTTGTTTTCAACAAAATAATATTATGCCACAATCCAGTTTCATAAAAAAATCTATGTTGCGTTTGAAGATCTATCTTCTTTCAAGGTTTGTGTACTTCGCCAAACTTTCACCCTTCACTGAATTGAATTTTATATTTTAGTCGCGATATGTAAATATAAACATGCCATAATTTCACGGTAATTTTTCGCAACAGCTTCTGAACTGATTTCACATTATTTTCTTCTAATTAACTAAAAAGTTTTTTGAAAGCATCTTCGCGATCTTTGGTAGATCGAAAACAAATTTACGGTTGTATTAATTAGTATTTTCAAGTCCCGCTTTGCAAGATTTTGAACATCCGGGTCTGCGTGGTGGACGACACGTGCATTTCGCTACAGCCACTGGGCACTGAGTGCGTCGTTGTGCGGCGTCCATCGATCGGTTTCCTTTCCTCGTGCCAAGTTTTAATTAACGTCATGCAAGGAAGTAACATGTGTGAAGTATGATCAAGAAGAATGTTACTTCTGATTAAAGCAGCAGATGCCGTTGCACGGTGTGTTAAGTGATTGTGCTGCAAAGTTAAATTGTTTTGGGTGCAAGAACTTTGCATCAGAACTGCTGCATTTTGAATGATCATAGGTCAACCGCAACGCTTGCATGGTTGACGTTCGTGCTACTGGACGCGATTCTGATTTCCCACTTTTCTTTCAGCGGCTACAGTCTTCCAGGCGAAGAAGAAAAGAACGACTCCCAGCAGTCAATTCGAAAAAAGAAGAAAGTTAACAAGGGTCGGTGGACTAAAGAAGAGGTAGATATACGTTATGCATGTGGACATAATACACCGTTAATTGCCATAACCTTCGACGAACGACGTTAGATTCCCATATAACCTTTACATGTTTACAGAATTAAGTTTGTTAGTAAGTTAGTTAAGAAGTGAATTTGTCGGAAGAATCGAATCAACGAAGGATTGGACTGTTTTGACTGCAGTCAGTTGTGCAGTTGGTACCGCAATATTTGTCGAGTATCCAAGCATAGTGCATTTAATTCATTTCATAACAAGTCAACAGTTTAATCTCGTTAGGGCTTCATTTTTCTTCATTTCGCCTTTAATATCAATATTAAGACTAACATTAACCTCTTAAAAGGTGCAAAACTGCGAATTATGTCCGTATTGCAGAATTAGATGCAAATTTGTTCGAAATAGAGTGTGTTTTTTTCTTGTACGTGTTTGAATTGAAGCTTTCAATTCAAATCTCAAATGTCCGTTAACGTTGTTCGTCGTGTCGAATGCATGTCTATATTTAGTCCCAGGGCGTCGCAGGGGTGTCTTGTCGGTAATAGGAATTAGGACTACGATTTTTACCTATTCAATTCAAAATAAAGATCAAACCAGAGCAGCTTGTGAGCTGCTTTAACTATCACGGTGAAATTTTGTAAACCCAACAAAGTGGGTGCTTTAAAGGCTGTATTGTACAAAAAAATTAATGTAAGCAAATTTATGGAGCTGGTCATGTCATGAATACGCAAAAAGGATCTCGTTACAAAACCAGTGCAAAAAGCTATTCGTTGTCTAGCTCGTTCTGTGAACTCCTATCATGTGTTATACAGATTACAGCCATATTTTCGTAATATCCTTAGCCTAAAAATAAAAATTTGGAGAAGACAGAAGTATTTCTAAATCAGTGACAAGTCCCACTCGAAAGTAAGCTAAGACGGCGACTCGGCAAAGCGTTGCTTGTTCGCATCATTTGAAATGACAGCTTTCCCTAGGGCTTTATTTGATGCCGCTTTGTTAATTATTTTGGGACAAAATCAGTTAAGATTGCTTGTATGTTACAATATTTGTTTGAACTTTTACACAGCGTGCAGTATTTTGATTTAAGAGCAAAAAAATATAGTTGGAAATAAACTGAATTAGGTGCTGATTCTTAATGCATTTTCAGTAACTGATCGTTGTGTAAATAACATTCAAACCATGCAGGTTATTGCGGTGTTATGTTTCAATATGCTTAGAACAGTTGATGCCTTCTGAAGTATATAAGTCAGTAATTGTACGTCATAAAAATTTTAGCTGGTTATATTTATTCCTAAAATGCTTTTTCTACCCATGCATGTGCTTTTTTATTGTTAACTCAGTGGATCTGTTGTATTTAAAGCAAAGTTAGCATGTTTGTGCATTAAGTGTGAAATTTTCCTTGGAAGTATCTGAAAGCATTCATAAGATTTCTCATAAAAAGGAATTATGAACAGCAGTTTTTATCTACCAAAGCTTGGTTCTGATAGTTTGGTCCTCATAGTTCAACAAACTTTAATTTGCCTGTAAAAAAAAGCTTGAATGGCCAAAAACGAAAGTTGGACAAGCCCATAAAATTTACTTAAGGACTGAGCTATGTGATTGTCAATTTTCATTTTCATTAATATTTTTTTTTCCATTTCAAAGTGTTGACAGCAAAGTACATGTGCTGTATTTATTGGTATTTTATTTAGTAATTAGTTTTCGCCCTTGTGTTCGTTGCTTGGTAGAATCCGAATGATAAACCTAACATTTAAAAGCTACAAAGACTGCAACTAAACAAAGAAAATGAACCATGAAGAAATCAGGCATTTTCATCATTTTGGACTGGTCGTCAGCTATACATGGCTGGTTAACCATACAGTGCAATAATCTTAACTTGATGAGATTTGGGAATCGTTTGTATACAAGGCCAATTAAGCTTGAATTCAACTCATTTACTAATTTATTGAAAGAAAAAGAATTAAATTTTCTACAAAACTGACCAGTGTCTCTTTTAAAATAGTTTGTATTTGGAGAAAGTATCAAAGATACAGATCATAATCAATTGGCAATAATTCTGTTGAAAAAATAAAGTTGTACCCAAACTTGTATTAAAAAGTTAATTGGCTCTTCTATCAACTCACAGTCACAAGTAATACTCGATAATACTTATACAGCATTGTTCTCAGTAGGTTTAATGAGAAATGTTTGCTCACAAATTGATCTCATAAAGTCTGCAGTGTTGGTGTACTGCAAACTGTATGCATTTGTACATGGTTTGAGCAGAGAAGAAAATAATCTTAGCATTCTTTTTTTCTTTCATGTACAACGCTTGATAAATCCAGCTTTTTTTACCGTGTGTGTGTGTGTGAGCACTCTCTAACCACGCATCTATGCAGAATAGGGTTGCATACATTTTAGGGCCCAGACAGCCCTTTGTGATTAAATGCAGAAAACAAAAAATAATATATTGAGCATTTTTTAAATTTGGCTCCATTATGAAATCATATTCGAAACTGGACATCTAGCTAGATCTTGATAAAGATAATTTACCCTTAGACTTCAGTAAATTGTTCAATTTTCAGATAACAATCATTACCCTCTGAGTCATTCTGCAGCCACCTAACAAAGTTGATTTGCTTAATGCCCTACCAATTATTAAAGTTATGTTACCTAAAAAATGGTTTGGAATAAATTGTTTTGTTGGTGCTCTTGTTTTCAAAATAGGATGAACAACTCAAAGAACTAGTTTTTGAGCTCGGAACTGATGACTGGAAGGCAATATCAGATAACTTTCCAGACAGAACAGATGTTCAGTGCTTACACCGATGGCAAAAAGTGCTCAACCCAGAGCTTGTAAAAGGGCCATGGACAAAAGAGGTAAATATGTGTAATCATGAATTGTGTTGTTTACTGCAAAATCTATGGGCTATAGATATAGAAATGTTGGTTTAGTTGTTTTGAAGTATTTAAAAGGTGTTACCCATTTGCAAGAATATATGACTAAGAAATCCATACAAAATAATTTTTTTTATAGAGGACTGGTTAACAAGAGGAACCTTAACCCTTTCAGCCCCAGAGAGTTTATCAACATCTCATTTCTCCTTACATAACTCAAACAAAGTAATACAATTGGTAATGAGAAGTTGGGAGTTGATCAAGTCAAGTATGCTTTGGTGGATGAAAAGCAAAATTCTCCCAAACTGTTTATATAAAAAGTGTGGGACTCAGTTGGGAGAATTTATCAACACGACATTTGTTGTGCTTGGGGCTTAAAGGGTTAAGGGTCCTTTTTGAGTTGAGAACCTAATTAATTTTTCTGTTGAAACAGGAGGATGAAAAGGTAGTTGAACTAGTTGAAAAGTATGGGCCAAAGCGTTGGTCCCTTATATCTCAACATCTTCCTGGCCGAATAGGAAAGCAATGCAGAGAAAGGTATGAGTGCATTTATAACTTACAAAGTTGGTAGTGAGAGCTTTTCCTGAAGACTGATACTTTGTGTAAATTATTGAAACACAAATTAAAATGGATAAAGTGTTATTGACAGTTTGGTTGACTTGCTTTTTTTTAATTCCAGTTTTAAATGCAATCAGTCTACAGAAAATTTTTTTTAATAGAATTAACATTAATGAGGGGTATGATACTGTTATTAATCCTTGATTAAGTGCCATTGCACTTAATAATTTCACTACTCGACATTTTGGTGTGGCACTTTATTTAAAACAAGTGCATTCACAAAATATTTTAAAAGAAAGAAGTGAATCACACTAGAGATGTACAAAAATTTATTATTTAACCAGTTTTCAAATAAATAACATGAACTTATAGCAGTAAAGGTAAGAAATACTCGTAAAATTTCAGAGTTGGCGTGAACATTGGGCTCTCAGAATTCTGAAACGTTGGTATCAAAGGCTCAGTTTCTTAGGGTTGTGTGGTACTCAGTGTTCCAAAGTCAGAACAGTCATTCAATGTCATTGCTGTGGTGCTTATTAAGTCCGTCAACCTAGATGTGGTACTTGTTCAGAGTGCAGTGCATATTCAAGCATAAGTGGTGGAAGCAAAAATTTATGGGGGGAGGGGCACAGTGCAGAAACTGTAACAGTTCGTTATAAAATTTGAGATTCCTATCCAAAAGTTGCTGTTGTTAGCCAGAAATTATTGGAAGGAACTGGCTCCCCAACCAAATTATTTGGGGGGGGGGGGAGTGCCTCCCTTGTTCCTCCACCTATGTCAAGAATTTACAATTTGCAACTCTTGTGGATTAATAACTAATTCCCAGTGTTCTAGCTAGCTGAAAGAAACAACAGGATGGCCCAAATTACATATTCATTTTAATAAATGGAATGATTAACTCACTCATGAATATTTCTGTTATTGCTGATCAGGCAGTCACAAAGCAAGCATGCACTAAGACTACAAGCAAATACACTGCTGGCTGACTAATTTAGCTCAGAATTACATTGTTTTGAGTGATCAATCAAAATGCATCAATATTTTTGTTATTTTAACTGTGATTTTTCTTATGCTAGCCTTATAGCTTATTAGACTGAGAAAATGACAGGTTACCAGATGGAAACAACAGGGCATTAGAAAAACTATAGGATATTGAACCTTTTTTATTTGGCCTAGTTATCTAGAACACAGAATTCTTGCACCCTAATATTGTCATAGCATGTTTATTTCACCTTGGTTTGCAGATGGCATAATCATCTCAATCCACACATCAAGAAATGTGCTTGGACTGAAGAAGAAGATAGACTCATTTACAATGCTCATAAAACAATGGGAAATAAATGGGCTGAGATAGCCAAGTTGCTACCTGGAAGGTAACAGTGCCCACATTTTATTGTTAGTTCATTTTCATGTTTTTCAAACTATTTTTATGTTTTTTTTTCTTATCAAAGTTTTTAGCTTTAATTTAAATACTGGGCTACCTGTGGTAAGCCCAGTCTATGTCTGCATTTGTTTTTCCTTAGTCGTGGTCGTTGTCGACCAGACAAATTTTTATTCCTTGCAGCGCCAGCTCAAGCACATTTTTTTGGACTCTGGACTCACAAGATTCATTTCTAGCTCAATTGTGATGAGGGATAATCTACGCATGGCCACTTAATTTTTATATTAACCGTCTATGAATCAGCGCCGTTAATGCTGTTCTGTGACGTAGTTCTATCCATCCAAAATGAACGGACGCACCCTGATTGGTTGACTTGCTAAGTGTAGAAGCTGATTGGTTGCCACACCAAACAAACTATTTTTAAATTGAAAAAAATGCTTTAACATATAGAATTTCACAAACAGATAGAACTTCGGCTTTCATTAAATTTTTGTGGTATTGAAGCTTTTTGAGACTTTCTTTCAAAATTGAGAAATATTTCAGATCAAGTTCAGGCAGCGAACACTTTGAACAGTTGTTTTAGATTTATTATTTGCATTCTTTTGCGAAAAGCTTTTTCTCCCCTGTGTAACTTCCAGCTCTTGATCTGTCGGTCTTTTTTTAACCTTTATGGCTTTGTTTACACAAGTTGGACATCTGTAGTTAGTTGAACGTTTGACTTGAAACGACAAATTCTCAGTCAGCGTTGCAAATGGCTTTCTTTTCTGCCGCAACTAGCAAACAATTGGTATGTCAAAACTAAGGCTAGGAACTGCTCACCAAAACTGAAAGCTTCTGGCCTCTATAAATAAAAAAAACACCAAATCCAGCGAGCTTTTTATCGGGTATCTCAAATTACCACATACATTAACACGAAGTCTGTATAATTACAGAACACAAAAATGATCTCTGATTCGCAGATGCTAGTAACAGCTGTTAAATTGGCTGAGCGAAGACTGGCATCTGCTTGCGAAAGAAACAGAAATTTTAAAAAGTCTGGAAACAAACTAATTCTTTGCGCTCAAATCTTTTACAAACGCTCAGTGTGTTTAGCGGTTGACCGATACCAAAAGATGGCCGTGAGCGTACCTGATTAGCTTGTTTCGCAGACTCAAGGAAATATTGAAGCAAACAATTGAGGAAGGAGGATTTCCGCTGCTGAACAAGCAGCTTGTTTTATACATTTATATGATTATTCTAACCAAAATTGCTTTTTTTGATTTTTTTTTAAATCAATGTTCAAGTTGTTGTTGTTATTAAAATATCAGTTACTGTGATGAATGTCAACATGAGAGACCAGCTGATGATATAGTAAAAATAATATACACTGAGATTACACCGTAACCTGACTTAGGTAATTACCTTGTATAATTAATGATTTTGAAGTATATTGATGCTGAGAATATTCTATCTCACATATCCACTGCAGTTTTTCAGCATTTGGGGACAAGAATATGAAAATTGCCAGCAACTAGCTAGTCAGAACTAGTACATCTATATTTTAATATACGAGATTGTTCTTATTGTGTTTATTTGCTTACAACATTTCTTTTTTTCTGCTAAAATGTGGTTGTCTTTTCTTGAAAGAAAATAGAAAAAAAAAACTTAAATTGTTTCAAGGGCAAGCAAAAACAAATGAGGACGCATCCATTGTGGACTCGAACCCCAGCCCAGACCTTCTACTCAGTTCAAAGCAAATGCCCTAGCTAACCACTAAGCTACAATGTTGCTGTGCCAAGCTCATCTTGAAAAAATTCACTCAATTAATTAAACATCTCTGAGACCTCGTTTTAATTACACTGTATGCACTTAAGGTTAAAAAAAATATTAAAGATAACTTTCTTTGTTTTATAAGATTTTCTTAAGCAGGCAAGAAAAATAAACAGTCAGTATGCCTAGCAAGGTCAGAATCAAACTCGGGACAGCAAAAAGCTTGCTTTGAGAAAGTTTTTGCATGTTACTAGCTGACAATGAAGCAGTATCTGATTAATCAATGGGATACTTTAGTGACAGCCGTGATAAACTATGTAAACAATCACACTGATCTATGATTCGAAAATGAAGTTCGAACAAGGGCTACTTGACAGACAGGTAGCCCAGTGAATGCCTTTAAGACTTTTAGTTTTTTTTGCAAAAAAAAGTGAACTCATAAGTTTTGTCTTTTTGAACAGAACTGACAATGCCATAAAAAATCACTGGAACTCAACAATGAGAAGAAAAGTTGAAACTGGAGGCTATGAACATTACAGACAAAACAGATACAACAGCAGCATGGTAAGATTTTTTTGTAGCTTTACATATCAGTTCACCACTTGATCTAGCTATAGCTATATATGTGCCTTGTGTTTAAAATTAAACTTATTGAAGAAATTCAAGCCCCTCACATTTGAGTTGCTTGGTTTTCAAAAGTAGCCAGCAGGCAGCAATTAAATTCTCCTTCTACTTTGGGCACTCTTGTCATCTTAAAAAACATGACTTTACATTGAAATTATGATATTTCTCCACCTGTTTCCAATATATTGCCACCATTTGTCTCACAACAACTTATTAAAAACCTTAGCATTGCATACAAAAGACAAACTGCGACTCACCATTCATGACAGTTATTCAATTCTTGGGATATCATAACATGAAAACCTGTCACCAAATTTATAACAAGCCCCCATTTGGTAAGCTTGATATCAACATAGAAGAAAGATTTTAAAAAGTTTTTTTGTTCTTCTTTAAAATAGTTGGTTGTGTAGTTTGGGTTCTGCATGACTTCAGGTTAGAACTGACAAGGATCCTTTGGGTCAAAAGATCTCATTTTTCACTCTATCATTTTATAATTCTAGCTCAAAACTTGTTGTAAACAATACAACTTTGAAAACACCAATTAATCCTTCCACTGTAGGAATTAGGCAAGAAACACCAAGGAAGATCCTTGTCAGGAAGAAAAGGTAATCATAACAAATATTTTCCAGTTATCTGTTTAACAGCTTCTTCAAACATTGTAAGAGCAGAGCATGCATGTAATAGAATTTTGTTGCCAGCTTATGGAAAACCTTTAAGCCTGAATCACAAAAAGTTTAGTTTGATACTAAAAGGCCTGGGCCAAGTATAGTTCATAGCCTGGTTAGATAAAAGTCTACAGAACTGTCAGATGTCATGTTTATAATATTATAACCCTGGGTTAGGGGTAAAATCGTATTTGAAAGCTTTACCCTTTTGTTTCAAGCACTGTATTTCTCTAGGTGAGCTTAATACATGTGCCAAAGTATTTCTGAAACATCTTATAATAAAGTTTTCTGAAGAAGTCAGGAAACTATGGTTACCATAATTTCCGGCGATTACCCACACCACTCATTTTGGCCACAAAACGAAAAATAAATAAACAGATTACCTGCACTGGCAGATAACCTGCACTTGAAAACAAAAGAAAATATTGAAAGAGTTCGAGAACTTACAAATTTAAAGCAATTTAATGCTTTAAAAGGCTCTCCTAACATTTCCATGTAAAAAGCATAAAATTACCACGTTATTAAGCTGCCAGTTCAATGGAAAAAGTACTCCTCTATCTATCCACAATCTCCTCGCTTTTAGGGCAAGTTTTGAATCCAATTTAATGAAGTTTTCAACTTCACTTGATTACATTTTAGCATTGCATCTTGTTATCGCAATCATTCAGTGCCATTTTTTTAGGCCAAGGAGAGGCTACCAGGGTGAGTGCTGTGTGGCGTTGAATTGAGCAGATTTGTGAGATATTTTATGTAACGCAGGCTTACAAGGTCTTAGAAATCACTTGAAACAGGAATATGCTCTCTTACCCATGTCTGTACTGGACTAGTTCACTGATATTCTTGTAAGTGTTTCATTTACACACGTGCTGCAAATTGCTTTTCTAATTGTGCTGTGTCATGAATGAAGTTAGATCATGAATCAGATGCCTTCAGAAGGTGGAAACGCGTGAAGTTGTCATGAACAGTGTAAACAATGAAAAATTCTTTTATGTTCATCCAATTTACTGGTGAGTTAAATACATACCAAATGATTTAGAAATTATGCATTACCCGCACCTCCGTATTACCAGCACAGCAACATCTAAACACAGAAAAATTAACGTATTACCCACGGGTAATCACCCAGAAATTACGATATCTTTATCAGTGTTGTGATTGTGTCTGCTGTACATGTACTAACATTGATTTCTTACCATTTAAATGATAGCATCGCTAACAACAACAAACACCTCCAGTGTCAGCACAGCTTGGAGTGAACAGAATTCAACGAGTAATAGCACAAGACACAATCACAACACCAGACTTCACTCCACTCCGAAGAAGACTAACAGTGGGATGGATGCAAGTTCTGACCAATCAGAGCTCATTTCTCCATTCAAAACAATTATAGACAATTTACCTGATAGTCTGCTGGAGCATGATCCAACAAACTGGGGAGATGTCAGCACGTTTGAAAAAGGTTCAACTAGTCGGAGCTTGCCATTCACCAAATTAACATCCCCCGGAGCAACAGGTTTGTGTAGTGTCATGAGAACAATATTTACCACTTTCATTTAACTAAACAGTTGCTCTTAAAATAACCAGCTTGAGTTCTCATAGATGAATAAATTGTTATTAAGTTGCATTATTTCAAAAAGTGCTTTCTGAATTGTTAGTTACCAGTCTTTATATTTTCTTTTTGCAAGTATTTAAGTTTAGTTGAAAAAATACAAATTCCTTCATCTTCAATGCTGTCTAGCTATTATGAAAAAAGTGAGTTATGTCTAAAAAAGATGGCACTGCATGATACTGACTCTCAATTTTAATATAATTTTCAGGTTATAGGTTTGATGGCAACTCTTTAGCTGGTCTTCAAAATGCTGGTGAAGGGTAAGCAATAATGTTTTTATTTGGTATCCCTCAAATTCTTGTTAAGATAAAAAATTGCATCTTTTTGGTATGTGCAACTTCTTCATTTTTTGCTTAAAGAATATCAGAAACTCAGCTGAAATAAACTATAAATACTCTGTGAGAAAAATATATTTAGAGTTACTATTCTTTTTAACACTGTTGTTAAAGAGTTTTCAAGGAACAAGCCTAGCTGAGTCAGTTAGTGTGCAGCCTTCAGAGCTAGAGGTCCTCAGTTCAGTCCCTGGTGATTGCATAACTGTTTTGCCCTTCTTTTGATCAGTGCTGCTGTAGCTTTGAATACCTTAAAAGGGGGCACTGACAAGATGATGGGGTAAAGGGCACAACAATGATTCCCTTGATAATTGCTTCCTCTGAGAGTTGAAGGAACTTCCAATGTTAGATGACAGTATCTATATATCTTTAAGATTTTTTCTTTTTTCAGGTCTCTTATTCCAATTACTTCTCCCGTGATTCAAACAAGATTCAGTACTCCTCCTACCATACTGCGAAGGAGTAGAAAAAGAAAGGTATCAAACTTAAAGGTTTACAAAAAGTTCATAACAATAACAGATCCTGTAGATACACAACTGGAAACAACTTGATTCTTTGGATTTAGAATTTTTTTGTAAGATTAACATGTAGATTTCTTAATTTTTTTCTCTAAATGTGAAGTGATTTTTTGTCAACTGCCTCATCAATTCCCAGTGAACAAACTGACCCCTTTTTTCCAAGAATCCACCTATAAATAAAGAGTATGTGCTTGGTTTACAGGGGTTTAAGCATTTCAATAAGTTTTGAAGTAGGTGGCTGTACCCCTAGGGGGGTCAGCAACTCAAGGAACTTTATTGTTCTAGAAAGTAGGCCAGTAATATGAGAAGCAGGTAGCAAAACTTGCCAGTTGCTAGCTTTTATTAAAACCCCTTGGTTCAATAGCAATGAAGAGTCAAATGAAAAGTTGATGTCAGGTTTAAAGCTTTGCTACCTGAAGTTTAAGATGCCAACAGTTAGCCTTTCATCAGAGCAAATTCAAAGGCTTACATTTAAAATACCAGCACACACTAAAACTTAAGACTGGGAATTAAAGATACTGCACTATCAGCTTGTGGAACTGTGGTAAGTTTAATGTATCAACCCTGCAAACATATTGCTCTGAAAACAGTGTCTCCCTTTGTATATTCACTGGGATGTTTTTATGGTAAGATTATTAAAAAGTTGTACTTTGACAAACTAAGAACATATCTTGGAAAAATTCCTGATTGCTTCAAAACATTCAGCAGTAGAGATTCGTTGGTACATGCTTACAGGTACAGAGAAATAGGCATCTCTCTTTTTAGTAGTTTTAACCTTTTCATTGTTTTACAAGTTATATATTGTTGCTGGTTTTTTTTGTTTACTAGTGTTTATATATTATGTAGCCAGTTTCTTATCACTGGTTTGTTAAGAAACTTTCTTTTGTAGGCTGCTGACAAAGATGACAGTTCAGTCTTGAATTCTTCAATCATCAACACTCCATTCAGCCCAAAAAGTAGCACGCCAATCAAGTCCCTTCCCTTTTCTCCATCCCAATTTCTTAATACTCCAGCAGGAAGCGAAAGTAAAATAGTTACATCAACCCCAGCTGATTCAAAAACTGCTCCAGCCAAGAATGTTACATTGAACACTCCAATTGACCATGATGCCAGTTTAGCAGAGGATCCGTTTCGAACCCCAAGAATTCAGCGGTCACTTCTTACTATGTCACCAAGAACTCCAACCCCATTCAAAAATGCATTGCAGATTCTCAACAAAACCAAACTGGCTCATGTAAGTTATCTAAAGTAAGAAGTTACAAGTCCTACCTTGAATGGTTTATAAAATGGTGCAAACAAATTTTCTTGTCGGTATTACAAATCTGAAAAAGGCCAAATTCTGCTCTGACATACCACGGTCATTACTTTCATTGCCTTTTGTCAGATTATCAAGCTGCATACAATTTAACTTTAAACACATTACAAGCACGTGTAACCATCAAAACGGCTTTTTTTTTACATTTTTTTAAATTTCAAAACCAAGTTTTAATACCATATTATTTGGCTTAGCTTAGCTCCCTAAGTCAGATAATAAG
>JAOBRD020397464.1:4068-19461 GCA_027575215.2 Hydrozoanthus sils
TGCCAGCCCTGCTATGCAATACTAACAAACTGTAAGCACTGGAAGAGTGAAAACAGCTGTCCACTACACTAGCACAGTCTACTGCCACTTGCCTGACATTGTGGTCACAAAATTAATGCGAACATATTAACATTATTTCCAGACTATTAAATCGCATCATTAATAGGTCAAGCCACTATTGGAAGGGAATCTAGAACTACATGCCTTGTGCTCATGTTTCACAAGATTTTGGAATTTTGGGGGTTGACAGTTCTGAGTATTTGTTACGTTATTTTTCTTTAAAACTGATGTGCACAGAAAATGTTTAAAAAATTTTACAATGTTACAATTTTAATTATTATTGTTATTACTATTATTTATTGTTATTAAATGCTACAGCTGGTTATTGCTTTAATATAAAGTTATGACTTATTTGTTTTAGTAATGACAACACTAATTGACTACTGTGTGCATGTATAACTTATTAATTCTCCTGAACTTCTTTGCAGCTTTGTCAAGTGGTCCATATGAAAGGTTGTGTCTTCTTTTCAACATTGGGGCACTGCAGAGTCAAATAGCAAGCTCGCAAAATCTACAGTCAGATGATGGAATCAAATCTGCAGCAAAAATGTTTCAGGTAAATAACCTATTCGGTCCTTTTAACATTTCTGAAGAACCAGAAATGATAGTTTCAACTGCAGTGCTTGCATGAGGCCTGTCTCATTCCCAGTGCTAATTAATGTGATAATTAATGCAAATTAGTAGAAACCAGTGTAGTATACTAGTTATCACAATTGCTGCAATTTGATTGGGTAACCTGGTCGCTGCCTGGTTAGCCCAGTTGGTAAGGCACCAGTCTGTCGTGCGGGAGGCCAGGGTTAAATTCCCAGTGCTGGACCTTCACTCAGGATCTTAAAATAACTGAGGAAAAGGTGCTGTTTTTGCTCTAACATCTGCAAATGGTTAGACCTTCATGTCTTCTTGGATAAGGACGTTAAACCGTCTTCAAGGGTTGCAGGTCTCGAAGGCGACCTCGAGTCCTGTTGCCCGTTCTCCCGTGACTCCTTGAGTCACAATGTTATAAAACAAAACAAAACAAAACAAAACCTACTCACTAGCTACTGAGTGATGACAGATAGAAGCCCAAAAACTACCAGTGTTTTTCTAAAAAAAATGACATGACAGATTCTTCAAACACTTATTGGTCTAAATTCAAAGGCTGTATATGCTAGTTGGTTTCCCCTTAAACAATTAGTCAAGGGTCAATGTAATATTCTTTTAATATGCTTTTAGTTATGCCTTGTTGACTACTGACTCAATATCTAATTGTTAATTAGAAACTCATTGATGAATTTGTACATCCAAGCAGTGACTGCAAATATGAGTATGGTTGTTGAAATTAACCTTTGGCTGAAATTCCTGATATTAATTATCATTTCAGGGATTTTAAAAAGACAATAACTGGTAATATAACAAAAAATTAAAGTAAGACCACAATGGTATTCTCATCTAATTTTTTTGATGTGTATTTTATACAATCAAGTACATTTGAGGCAAAAAATTGAGTGACAATGAGGGAGTAAAACTGAACAGCTAAACCTCAATAAATAAGCAGTATAATTTTATGGTACTAACTTTGAAATGACACATTTTCTCTGTTGTTATTCTTTCTAGAATGCAAGTGGTGTATTTCAGTTGTTAAAGGACTCTGTATATGCACAATTACACCAAGTACCAACACCTGATATGGCTGTTGAGACCCTAAAAGCGTTGCACACAACAATGTTAGCACAAGGTCAGGACTGCATATGGAGGAAGACTGAGCAAGGTCTGTGTCACTTAGCAAAAATAATGAATTTACTGTAAACCTGTACAGCCATCTACCTTTTCACCTGAAATTTTCACTTCAACTTGAAACATCAATCACGCTTGGCATAAATGCACTTGATTTCACCACCGTCCGCCAGTCAATGAGGTCAGCAATCTTTCGTGCCAATTTAGACAAGCCGTACAAAATGGCAGCATTATTTTCACTGCTGAAGTAAGAAAAGATGGCACAAAAGGTATCTGAAGAAAGTGAAATTTTCTTTCATTTGCTGGGCATAAGAAGGATGGTATTAGAATACCGACATGTTTGCTCTTTAAGGCCCACTCCCTGTTGGATGGACCAGTTTTAAGCAAAAAAGAGAATGTTTCTTTTGAGAGCCACTGGGGTAAGTATTTTTAGAAATGCCCTCACGATCCTTTAGGAGCGATAATTCTTGCAAAAGGGAATAACAAATTTTATTAACTTCCTATTTGCATTAAGAAATGAATAAATAAATTAAAAATTCCTATCTTTGATTAGATTTGAGAAATTAGAGCTGTCTAAATAATATCCAAAATAGGAAAGGGGTTTTAGGTTTAATCAGGAAGAAACATTTTTCTTCAGTTAATAAAAAAAATGATAATACTCTTTGTTCTTTACAAAAACACTGTTATGTTTTTTGTTTAGAAACATTTAAAACAACAGCTGTTAGTTAGTTAAACTGCTGTTACTAAAACTTATTGTTTGTTGAAACAAATGTTGTAAACTGCATGCCCTGTTGTTTTTCCTAATCAAAATCTCTTTCACAACTACATTCACTTCTGAACTTGCTGCATGTCTCAATGATTACCTGATGATATTTCATCTTCGAGGAAAACACAGCTTTTACAAAATTTTCTGTTTGTACCCTATGTGTTTTTCCTTTGGCAAACCACAGCCTTGAATAAAACTAATGCTGCACACGTTTCAATGAATACTACACTCAGTCAGGTATTTGAAAATTATACATTTATTATGTACATAGCTTTTGCTAATACTTGCTGATTGTTTTCATGTATAAATGTTTTATCCTGTTTTGTTTTCTTCAACAAACTTCAGCTTAAATAAGTAAATCAAAATTTGCTGCATGTCTCATTAAATATTACTATAAAGAAAAACACAACTTTTACCGAGATTTGGCGTTTATTTCAATATAAGAATATTACCCAATGTTTTTTCTTATAAGCAAACCACATCTTTTACTAAAAGTAAAAACTTACTTGCTGCTTGCTTTATATGTTTAAATATTAATGATACCCCATGTTTTTTTTAATAAAATATGCTTTAATACTAAAACCTGTTGTTTGTTGCTATAAAAATATTTATAAAACAATTGTTGTCCTGTCCTAAATAAACTTTGATATTTGTTGTCCAGTATTAAATTGTTTAATATGCAAACTAAAAGATTTTGCATTAGAAATTACTGAAAGCAGAGAAGATTTTCACTTGACACTGCAAACAAAATACATGGATTGTTTAGAGCTAATAAAAGTATATTAAAAGTGTGGTATTGCAACAAGAAGCATAATTTAGCCAGATAAATTTAAAAAATCAGTTAAAACCAAGTCAAACTAATTAAGTTTGTCAGAAACTTCAAGAGAAAAACAAATATTTTTCCTTACTCAAAATTAAAAATAAAAAAATGGCCTAGTTGTTATTATTCCATGGCCAGGTGACAATTAAGCAAACTTGTGTACTCATTCAAAAACATAAAAGGATGGTACAATATTTGGACATGTGTACGTAGTTCCAACCAGTATTAGTACTAGTCTTGCATTGATCTTATATATAGCTATAAAAGATCTGGTGTGGGTTGGTGATCTCCTCGTTTTAATGAATTCAACCAGGCCTTACCATCTGATTTGAGAGTAATGTAATGCCCAAATTTATTATAAGAAGGTTAACTATTTAGAAAAATAATTAAATAGAGGCCTGTTCTACCTAATATGTGACAGAAGAATTCATGATAAGCTTGACTCTAGAGGATTTAATTGTAGACCAAACAACAACATGTGTGCTGAACTTGAATTTTTCTTTTTCATCTTGGTGTTTTGAGAATTTTGATTAATCAATATCATAATTATAAAAGTCTCACTACAAATTCATGCAAAAAACCCTTAAAGGGATTGAGAGACTGGTTTGTTAACAGTAAATGGTCAATACTGTAATTTAACCATTAAACCTTTCAGCTCAGGATTTCCAAGATAACATTTCAACAACCAATGTTTTTTCAAGAAAAAATCCTTTCACTGAGCAGTACCATTTTTGAACAATGTTATAATAAAATGTGCAGATTTGAGCTAACTAGCTCTTTCTATTTATTTGTTACTGTCACATATTTTACTATAAGAAGACTGTTTATTTTGGACAACAGCTGAGCCAGTTTATAATGCCAACAAAAATGTTGGTCTTGCTTCGAAGATTTCAAAAAGACAATGTGATATTTTCAAACAAAACTGTAGGGACTGCAAATATAGTACTTTGGCTTGAGCAGATAGTTCCAAAATAGATTAATTTTTTTTCTAAAATAATGTTTCATTGAAATCCTTTCACAACTTTTTGAATAATTAATGTTACTCACAAGTTTACTACAATTTTTTTACAGATAGTGTTCTGACACCAGTAAAGCAAAACAAAAAACATGACCAAACTAGAAGAAGTACTGAGTCTGAGCATTTGTATTTATGAACAGCACCTGGCAACTCGACTGCACAGTAATTTTGATTTTTACCTGCATCAGGGACATCTTGATGGGCCAATAATAACAAGAGAATGAATTGTATTTTAGGAAAGTCCAGTTGTTAATTTAGAAAAAGTTTGGCAGGGAGTCCATTCAGCAATCTTTGATTCTTCAGAAGTTGTTGATGTGTTTTCTGGTCACATCTTACTTCTGCAGCACTGCTCCTGCATCAAAGCATTAGGAGGAAAACCAGCAACACAAAACCTCAAATCACACTTTTGAAAACATATTGAAAAAAACAAAAAGAACAAACTTTAGAATAATGTCAAGGGATTGTAATTCCATTTTTTGTTTCATCAAAAACATTGAATGAAAAAGTTATTTGAAGACAAAATAAAGCCTTTTTTTCACAACAAATGGGAATTTTACAAACACCGTTTTTTCAAAACGACACCATTTTGCAAATATTTAAAGCCATAGGGCAAAATGTTGGCCTTGCTTTGAAGATTTCAAAAAGACAATCCACGACTCTCCAGGACCCTTGCAGTGGCTCCTGAGAAGCTTCAAACTCCCTCCATCAAACAGAACTTAAATTCAAACCTAGTTCCCAAAAGTATGCACTGCGCCAAAGAAAATTTGTGTCATGCTGTCGAATGGTGGCGAAATCGAGTGCATTTATGCCCAGCATGAATATTTCTGATTTCAGTATTGAAAATCACAGTTGGCAGACCAGAACATGAGTGTTACTGCTTCAAGAGTTGCATGTCTACTTTTTTGCCAGCCAGTTGGAGATAGAGAGACTGGGCCTATGATTTAACATCCTTATCCAAAGGGATAAGAAGGTCTGCAACTGTTTACAATGTTCGATCATGGGGGGGGGGGGGGGGTAGCTCCAGTCTCTCAATCTTGAACTGCTAAATTATTGGGGGAAACGGGGGCGCTGCCCCCTCCCCCAAATAATTTTCTTTTTTTCAGCAACTCTTGAATGGGAATTTCAGATTTTGTAATGAACTTTTACAATTTCCACTGTGCCTGCCCCCACCCTCCCCCCTAATACTTTTTTTGCTTCTGTGGCTCATGACCATTAAATTTGTGGTCTGCCAATTCAGGTCTGAGGGTACCATACCATTAAGTGAAAGATCTCTGTTTACAAAAAAAAGTTTGCAAGACAGCACAGGGGCAGCTCTGGAGATGGATTTAGAGTATAGTCTGCTACATATAAGAGATCACATATATAGATTTTTCAGTTAGTGATCACAGTTGGTGAATCACTACTTGTGAATTGTGGGTGCTTTTGGTGTTCTCCAATCAGAGATCAAGAGACTGGTCCTACGCTTTAACATCCTTATCCAAAAAGATAAGAAGGGCCTAACTGTTTGTAGCACCTTCTTATTAATTTTTTTAAAATCTAGGTTAAAGCTGAGAGTTATACTGGTATTTTGCCAACTGTGTTAACCAGAAAATCATTACCTAATATTTCATGCTAAGTGGTACAACAGTAGTGCAAGATAAAGTAATTTTCATACATTGAACATTGTTTTTCCTTTTGATTGCAATTGGAGAATCTCTTGTGTTTCAGACAAGATGAAAGATGCAATTATCGCAAAGGTGGCTGCACAAGCCTCCGATTTTTACCAAGATGCATTGCAGGCTGCAAGTGTTTCATCAGTCAAACAGCAGTTTGAGAAGGTGTGTTCTGCAGCATTTCAATTAAAGAGCATATGACATGAAATATTTTGTTCTCTCTGTGAATAGACCTTGCTAAATGAGGAATAGTGGTGAAGAGATTTTGTCAAAATCCTTTATAGCTCTCAAGATATTAACATTTTAATCTTTTCAACTGATGACGTCACATTGTTGGCAGGCAACTTTTCAATTTTTTGAAATCTGCTGCAAATCCATAACCCTTGGGAGAATTTTCTCCAAACTTGGGCTGGTTATGTAACTTGAAATTCTCTGCATAACAGTAACAATATTTCTTTGTCGTGGCAAACTCGGTACCAGGCCCAATTTGTACAAAAAAAGATTGTCTGTTATTTCAAGAACTTTCACCGATGCAATTAAACCAAATCTTTGTTTTTTCTTCTACATGGTAAGAAGAATAGAAATTGTGTTGTAATATGTTGCACAACTTCTAGATTAATGAAAAAACCTCGTTAATTCGGAAATTTTCATCTGGGGCCTGGAACCCCCCCCCGTCTTAACTTTCTTACTATTCATCCTGGAATGGTGATTTTTTGCACAAATGGTAGTCACCATGAGAACTACTGATTTTTTGGAGTTAGGTGAGCTAAATTACTTATGACGAAGATGCTTAGACTCGTATTTTTTGTTATATTTAGTACAGAATGCAGATATTTATTAACAACAAGAAAGAATGTGTTTTGCTAACTTTAATTGCAACATCCTTTCAATTAGGAAATGTTATAACCATAAAAATTTCTTTGTGACGTATTGATGACGTCATACATAACGTGTTTCTTTTACGTTTTTGTAGATAGCTACAACAGCAAATAAAGCTGCTCAAAATGGATCTGAATTTAATATCTGAATAAAAATCTACACTAGCATTTTATTTACAAAAAAACTTTACATGCAGGTTGAAAAGAATAGTAAAAAAAATAGAAATTTTGAAAAAATCAAAAAATACCCATAATGCATTGTTTTGAAAATTGATTGGTCTGTTTGCTGCAAATCTTGAAAACAAACCTTGGACTGCTAAGTTTTGATTAGTATACACTTCCAAAATTGTTATTACGTTGTACCTAACATAAGCACCTAAAACAAGGTGATTTTGAAATTGCAAAAAGCGGCCTTTGACATTGTGGTTGCCATGGCAACAATATTAAGTGGAACACAACGAAATAAATATCAAAAGATAGCCAACAAAATTTTAGGAAAAGTCATAAAATTTCAGCATCATACTGCCACGCATTCCAAAGTTATTCTCCTGGGGGGCGGACAGGGCTATATAGGGTTAAAGTATAGTCAGTCCATGGCATCGCTGCAAGGTTGGGTTTGTGTTCGAATACATTTCTTGCTTGTCTTTTTTAGGAGTGGTGCACAGTGTTGAGTGCCAAGCAGCAGTTTTTCTTGGCAGTGGCAGAATTTCACCAAGCCATGGTTGCTAAAGATAAGGGAGCATATGGAGAAATTGTTGCCAGACTGAAGGTGGGTTATTCCAAAGAAAATTCTGAGATTTCCAAAGCAGACTCAAGATTATGTTGAAGACAGGTTAAATTTATATTTTATCAGTGTTTTTTTGTCATTTCAATCTCTGTTGTCAATTATTAGCATGTTAAAAAGGAGGGGGGATAGGAAATAAGCTTATTTTTTCTTGGTTGGAGCCTCACACATCAAATTTTGCTGACCTTTTTTCTTGCAGATCATCATACTGCAATTCTTTCGAAATTAATGTTACAACTGCCAATATTTAAATCTTATCTTACAAATTTCAAATATGACTATGGTCTGGTTGAATAGTGCTGTAACTCATTACTGCTGTACCTAAATTCTTAGGATCTCATATTTTACTCTTGTATGAACCTTTCAGCGAGCAACCCAACTGGCTGATAGTGCCATGAAACAAGGCATGGGAGTTGTTGACTTTAAGGTATCTACAGTAGTGCTTAATTCTCCTCATGATAATAATAATGATTATGTTTAGCATTTATATAGTGCCTTTTCCATATGTATATGATTTACAATTGACTTTGGTATCGAGGGTCTTAGGTAGCCCGCTATATACGGCTCACAATTATATTCATAAGAGTTGCCCTCAGTTAGTAGTAGACAGACCACAAAACCAGGATCACACTACTCTTTTTTTGACAAGTGTTGTGGGTTCTTTTAAGTCTCCCGATAGGACATCGAGTGACTGGGCTTGCGGTTTAACATTGTTATCCGAGAAGACGCAAAAGTCTAACTGTTTGCAGATGTTAGGGCAAAGGCAGCACCTTCTCCTCAGTTATTTTAAGACCATGAGTGAAAGTCCGGCAACGGGAATCGAACCCAGGCCTCCCGCACGACAGACTGGCGCCTTACCTACTAGGCTAACCAGGCGGCGGTCGTGGAGGATCTATTAAGCAAATGACAATGTACTCAAGCAGAACCAGTAGATTGTTTGATTGTCTTGGTTCCAAGAACAGGGTGCTGTCTTTCCTTAAGAAAAATGATGACAAATAATAAGCCAGTTCAACATTTCAGAAACATGTACGCGAGTGATACTTAAACAAAGGAACGCAATGAAGCGGGATGGGAATTCATTTCTATTCCTTTCTTAAGTTTGATGAATATTTCATTTTATCCCGACGCATGCTTGTGTTTCAGAATTACTGAATTGACTTATAAAGTTAATACTAATGATTATGATAACAACAACAATATAGATAAATAATGATAATGGTAATGCTAATGACGATGTCAATGACAATAATAATAATAGTAATGATAATGATAATAATAGTAATAGTAATAGTAATTATAATGACTGTATAGTAGTAGTAGCAAAGGGTTTAACTAGTGATACTGTAGTTGCTATATTTTCATATATGATAAATTTATACGTAGGTTCTTGAGTAAACCACTTGACAGTTGTTCATTGTCTCATTAAAATTCTTTTCCAACGAAACGATTTTAACCAGTAAATTTTTGTAGCTACAGCTGATATCAGCAGTAACTACTTTGTCATCTACTTTGTCATCGTGTTTGTAAGAGGATGACCACAAGTGAGCAAGGAGAGTGTGCGTAACTAATAAGCACGGGCAATAGAACGGGAACCAGGAATCAAGTTATTGCTTAAGTCAATCATTCAATCAAGAAGACTTCGTGTCGACTGCAGGTAGCGCTATAAGACGGCTAAAAAGAAAGCTTAGATAAAAATATAATTTCTTTTTTGCCCTTGACTGAGGCAATACTGTTATCATTTCTCGCCGTGTGTATTTGTGTTATACAACTGGATCGACAGACTTGATCCAAAACCTTGGCTTTTTTATTGCAAGTTATTGCTTAAGTCAAACATTCAATCAAGAAGACTTCACATCGACTGCAGGTAGCGCTTGACTGAGGCAATACTGTTATCATTCCTTGAGTGTGTATTTGTGTTATACAACTGGATCGACAGACTCGATCCAAAACTTTGGCTTGTTTTATTGCTGTAGCTACACGTAGTCCATGACTACCTATTTTTTTTCTAATTTTGCAGACCTGGTGTGACAGGATAAAGAGAGCTCACGCAGAAGCAGACAAGGACAATAACCTTATTTATCACGACCTTGTGCCTGGTACGGACACTCTACCAGCTATCGGACGAGCAGCCCTTGCAAAACCACTTCAAACTTCTAAACCAGCTTCAAGCAATTTTATCGACCTCTTTGCCAAACTGGTCCCAATGGCTGTACATCAAGCTTTACTGGCGTACGAGGAGCGGAAGGCTGAAATTGTGAACTTTGAAGTTGGACGTTTGAAAGAAGCAACGACATTGCTTAACAGGTATTGTTTGGGCAATATTCTTTGATCTTTCGAAACAGTTCAAATTCAGCATTCTGGGGACACAAACACTAGTAAATGAGAACAAGATAATGTTTTGGTTTCCTAAAAAATTATTCGTAGTTTTCGTAGTACAGAGGATAGCATTAATAGCGTCCGAAAAAGGACGTGCGCGCATTTTGATGCTAACGAAAGTCACGCAAAAGTTCCGTGCTGACACTCGTTTCCCTGACTGTTTTGAAGTACGACATATGTAAAGTATTAGCTCAAAACGTGTCATTTGATCTCAAATGACTACGGTTGGAACAGAGTTAGTTATTTTACGCTAAGCTTTTGCATTTTAGTGGTTTTACTCATAGTCACATACTTGTAGCAAATGTCACTCAGAATTATACAGGTATTAAAAGTGCCCCACCTCAAGCTTGTAATGCGATGACAAAACTCGCTACTCTTCCTTCTTTTTATCTACACTTGCTGGCTTATAAGACTGTAATAGAAATCCGTTTTCTCGTAGCGCACACAATGTTTTTTTTGAGTTTAGATAATATCACATAACTTGAATTTGAATTTTACAGTGTGCTTGCTTCGCTGAACCTCCCTGCTTCGATAGAAGATCTTTCTGGTGACAAGATTCCGCGGTCTCTTCTGGACAAATCAGCAGCAATCAGTGAAAAGGGTGGACTTGCTGCAATCGATACATTTATGCAAGACCTACCTGAGCTCCTTACAAGGAACAGGGAAATTGCCGATGAGGTAGAATTTCTTTCATCTTCTAACTCTAAACAAGGCCAATTTTAAACGAATTGTTTTAAAATTTAAGATTTGAGTTAGTCTCATTGGTAGAACAGAAAGATTTTTGGACCGCAAATAAGAGATGTGACAATAAGGGCCTTACGCGACGAGGACAGCAACGCCTACGACAATGGCAAGAAATAATAGCGATTGCAATAGCTGGAGGTTTGAATGCATCTGCACGCCGTCGTCTTGAAAATTACAACAAGAAAAGCTTTTGTTGGAGCTCTTGCAACTACGAGAACGACTTAAAGAACATTTTCTCACTCTTCATTTGCCTTTAAGAAAGAAACTTTGATCTTTTTCTTTTCACAATGCATAATTTGGAAAAAAGAGAAAGCAAACAAACCGTGCCTGATCAAAATAGAAAAACTAGAAGTGCGTTGTTTGTATGCAGTTGTCGTCAGTGTTGCCATTCTCATTGCAAAAGTTCCCTAATGTCAGTCAAGTAAGCATGCTGTGTGATTTTGTTACACCATTTTTGCGCTTTTTGTGGCGGTACTTACAGTAGCTTCGCAGACGACTGCCTTTCTGAGAAGCAACGTGGCCGAACAGTGCAAGCTAACTTGGGATGGTGTTGAGGGAACATAATATCCCGCTGGTTATCAACCCTTCTACACATAGCTACCTAATACGCCCATTTCCATGTAGTTATACTCGAGCAGTAGGAACTAACTGAAGGGGGTGGACTGGGGACGATACTATGGGAACGTGATGTCACGCTTGTTGTAAACCCTACTCAATATGTCTCCCTAATAAGTCCGTTTCTATTTAATTATAATTGTGCAATGGGAACTAGCTAAAGGGGGTAGACTGGGGACAATACTATGGGAACATGATGTCTCACTGGTTATCAGCCCTACTAAATATAGCTTCTTGATAAGTCTGTTCCCATTTAGTTATGTTCGGTGTACGTCTAAGACCGCTACTTTTTGTAATAGGCGTTTCAAGATAAGTCATTCAACGTATTCAAAAAAATTCCTGTGTAGCTGGAATTATCTAACAAGAAAAGAACAAAAAATGTATTTAGAGAGAGAGAAAAAATGATAAACTGTTGTTATTACGTTTCCTTTCTAAGTTCAGTTTGAACTGGTCAGCTTTTCATGTTTTCTAATAATAGTGAAGCAAACTCAAAGTTTTAGTCTGATTGTGCTGAAAGAAGGTATTGTGAGGTGTGAAAAGTAGTTATTCAGTAGAATTGACGAAATTTTGAAAGTAAATCAGTTATTGGAATCTTTTAGCGGTTGGTGAAAATCCAGCGTTTTGTCCAGCTCAATTAAACTCCCTTTAGGTATTGTCTGATTTGGAATTCTTCATTTGATTTATGCGGTCGTCACATCTCACGTACCTGGTTATACCTGGAGTGAGACAGTATTGGCAATAAGTAGAGATGAGTGGTTGTAAACTCAAAGTAACTTTTAAAATATCTGAATTGCCATATGAGTTCTCCCCACAGCAGAGGCACCAGAGTGGAGGCTCTACCATAGAAATGTCTTCAAAACTTTTACTTTGACTGCTCTTTCTTGTTACAGAATTTATTCCTACTGATCCTGGAGTCATTGTAGAATCTGATTGCAGGAAACAATTATCAAATGGCTTATGGCAATGTTCGATCAGAGGAAAATCTTGTTAGAATTCGTTTCTTGAGAAAGTTTTTGTCTGTTTTATTTTATTTTTTAAGAAAAGAGCAGAGCGGTGCTGGAGTAAAGAGCAGAGCGGCTCTCTGTGGGGAGAACTCCGACCATAAGTTGAAAAGAGGGCTTAAGTTTTGAGCGTTAAGGTACCTAGCTTTAGAAAAGTGAAAATGTTTGATGAAGAAAAACATGATATCATACAAATCATTTTAAACAGTTCTTTATTGAATCAAAACTGCATTCTAGACTGTGAGAATGCTCGATGAAGAAGAACGTGACGACACGCAGATGCGAGACAGGTTTAAAGAGAGCTGGACTCCAAAACCAACGGCAGAGTTGACCGTGCAAATCCGCCAAGAGGCAAATAAATATCAAGGGATACTACAAAACGCCGTCAATGCTGATGCGATTGTAAAGGAAAAATACAACAACCACAGGCGGGCCATGGATTTACTGTGCAAGAGTGAGGTAGGACTGTAACTACAAAGTACGCTTTTCATACCGTACCTAGTCAGGACTTGAGTGTAGATTTAAAGAACAAGGTTGATCTACGTAGATCGGCGTTTTTTCTCATCTTATTTTGAAGTCTTAAGCCTAACGTTATCTTCTCGTTCAGGCGGAACTCGCTGCTGCGCTGCCTTCCGGTGGGGCCCAGTCCTCTGGCGGTAATGCTAGTCCAACCGTGCAAGAGCTCCGCAAACTGATGGGGGAAGTTGACACATTTAAGGCCGAACGAGAAACCATCATAGAAGATCTAAAGAGTGCACAAGATGATATGGGTATGTAATGAAACTTGTCTGGTCGATTGGCGATGCAAGCTAAGAATATAATGGCCGTTTTTTAACGCGTGTTCACAAACGCAAAACATAGCAAGTAAAAATATCATCTACACGTAATTTGCATTCTATAGAATTTCGTAATTCATCTGCTGTAGTACATAATAATTATAAAGTTAAGGTAAGCATTTAAGGGGGGAGTCAGGACGGCTGGGCAGTTAGCTTTCGTTCCTCCCACCTCTGTGGATCGAAGCTTGGGTTCCACAAGTGGGCTGAGATTTGTCGATATCAATCTTGCTCCAAAGGATTTTCTCCGGGTACTCTGGTTTTCTAACCTCAACAAAATCAGCACCCAGCTATTTCTACCTGGCTGTGGAATTGTGCTCTGAGGTCGTACATGGGCCTTATAGCGGCAACGATTGTGTATGTGTATGTCTCCCTTGTCTGTGTGTAATAGTCGCCATTATATGGTTTCATTCCGACCTCGTTAAGCTGTGTCCTTTGCAATTCAGTCTACATATGCAAGTAAGGGCGATAAAACTCGCTAGATATTATTATTACACTTAAGTCTTTGTTATGAACACCACAACCATAATTAAAATAAAATGAAATTAAGATTTTTACTTGAGCCGTGAATGCCAGATAGTAGTTGTAATTATTGTTACTGTCCAAAAGGTCTGAGAAGCAATACTCAAACTAGGATTTTTATTACAATGATGAAAGATTTGAGTTTGACAAGCTCCCACCATCCGTGTGGCGCAACAATATGACTAAACCTTAAATATAGATTACAAAACCTTTGACATTTTAATGGACTAAACCAGTTGATTACAGTAATAGCTTAATTTTGGCGCAATTTATTCACTTGTTGGATCAAAGTTGGCGTTTGCTACCAATATTTATGGCGGGCTTTGATCTTATTATTTTTCTGTAGATTTGCTTTAGTTTCAACCTTGTCTGCCCTGAACCAGACCAGTAGATGTTTTGTGCTGTTAGAATCTCCCAACCAGGATCCAAACTTTCTTCTTTCTTATCCCTTTCACACCTGAATGCCGAATGGCGTATTTCAATATTCCCCCAACTACAGAACCCACACTCCTGTTACCAGTTAGGAAGATTTTTGCTTATCACCTTCCATAGCTTTCCATGTTTGATCAAGTCCATTTTCTCATTACAAAATGATCTATTTTGTATGAGTTATGTAAAGAGAAATAGGATGTTTAAATACTGGTTGCAACTGAAAGAATTAACAGTTCAGGAGAGTTTTCATTTTTACTTTCACAAGTTGCCTTGTTTGATCAACCATTTTTCTCACAACCTATTAATAAGTTTTAATCAAGAGATTTAAAAAACCGGTTAAACGTTTATCTTTTCAGCCCTGGCCAATTTATTAACATCTAATTTCTTTCTTCGCAACTTATACAAAATAAGACATTTGGTAATGAGAAAATAAGAATTGATAAAACAAGATAAACGGTTGAAGATAGGAAAGAAATTTCTTTTAAACTAGTCGCATGAAAAGTAAGGGCCTTAGTTAGCAGAATTCAACCATGCGTCATTTTCACGTACTTAAGACTGAAAAGGTTAATGAACTAATTTGGGTTAAAAAAGTCAATCATTTGTGATGGGGTTGATAATGATGATTCTTGTTACGTAGCTGCGAAGTTTTTGAGTGCCCTTGCTGCTGATGGAAGTATCACCGATGTAGACGGCATCACAAATGCTGGTCTCGATGGGACATTTAATCCGCTTAAGGACCTTGTGCGAGAGAGTCTCGCTAAACAGGAGAAAGCTTTGGCATCAATTCAGGTGAGTTATTATTTTTTCCACGAGCATCGGAATGGACGTGGGGGAAAAGAGCAACAATAGAAAGTCTTTCATCCAGTCATATCACTGCTCATCCAATTCAATCAAAAGTCGATGTTACTGATTAGTAGGTTTACATTTCCTTGACATGTATGACTTTCCACGACCACCCAAAGGATAACTTTGATTCCTTACTTACTCCACAAGCATCCTGAGATTCCTTTGATAACTTACGTATTCCACTAGCATCTAAAGGATACCTTTGATTACTTACGTACTCCACAAGCACCCTAAGGATACCTTTGATTACTTACGAATTCCACGACCATCCAAAGGATACCTTTGATTACTTATGAATTCCACGACCATCCAAAGGTTACCTTTGATTACTTA
>JAOBRD020397573.1:0-19457 GCA_027575215.2 Hydrozoanthus sils
GTATAGTCAGATGAACTCAAACGACACTATCACGACAAAGAAAGATTTGATGACAGAAACGCTTCTTTGCAACTTTTCGTACAACAGTTTAGGTAGAAATGTTTCTTTCACTTGAAAAGTTTGCAAAGACTTGAAACGAACTCAAAGATTGTTAGCTTATCAAGCGCGTTTGTGTAAAACATAGAGTAGGCAGGTAAACACTGATATTTCAAACACAAGGCTCGCTTCTTATGTTTTGTTCGATTTTTTCCTTTCTTAAGGAAATTTTTGCTACCTCTCGCAATGGTTTGAAATGATCGATGAGTGTGTTGATTCTTTTTATTTTCAATTTGTTTACTTTTTTGTTCGAAAATTTGTATTTGTAGTAAGCATCTGATCAGATGGAGTAGGCTCGTTTTCGTTAGCTGATCCTTTTTTGCGCTCTTTTAGCTGTTGACTGTGGTAAACTTCCCGTCCCGGAACACGGCTTGGCTAGTGGAAAGGAAACTACTTTTGGTAACACGGTAACGTTTATGTGTGCTAAGGATTATAGGATTCATGGTGGTTCAAAGTCAAGAATTTGTCAAGCTAGCGGTATATGGAGTGGAGAGCAGCCTATATGCAAAGGTTTGACAGCTTAAACTTTACGACTTTTACCTCAACACAACTTATTAGAGTTTTTCGCCTACTTTGAAGATGAGCGTTGTGGTACTAATGCTGGCTTATACAACCGTGTTATAAATCATCTTAAAAAATAATTTCAATAATACGCGCGCTCTGATTGGTCAAATAGGTGTGTATCATTAGCCTGTGCAAACACGGTTCTGACGTCACAAAACTTTCAAACTCATTCGGTTATCGCACTGCACCAGTATCACATGTGTCACGGGTTCCAATCCCGTTGTAGCCTGGATATGTTTAGGCATCTCTTTCGTACTTGTTTAAATTCCGTTCAAAACCGGGAAGATCGTGTCATAACGTCAACGTACTCATTTACTTGCTGAGATTTTTATGGTTGACAGTGTACTGTCATGAAATGTGATACTGTCGTAAATTGTAACAACGAACCTGTCGTGAACTGCGACAGCAAATTTTCAAGATCTTTTCAGTATTTGCTGTCCCCCACCGATACTCCCCTCCCCCCTTTCCAAGTCCCCACCCTACTCCCCAAAATACCTTGGGTTTGTTTTTTCGACTCGGACTAAGATTCGTCTTCCTGTTTAAAACACAATCAATCTGACGTTTGCGAACCTTTACGTTCACACAGGTTGTTTAAAGTAAGGTAAGGACTTTTGAAACAAAATAATTCTAAAGACCAAGATAAAACAATTCATGAAAAACGTTATTAGAATTCACGGCAGCTCGATCTTTAACAATTTACGACAAACAATTATTACCTTTCATGACAGCTAAATTTATTACAAATTACAACAACTGTTAAATTTTACAAAAGGTATTAAAATTCACGACAAAAGCTGTTACAATTCACGACGCGTATTACAATTACCGACAGTTATAGTACAGACAGATCAGCAATTCATAAAAGAAAATGGCCTTCTTGTTTTTCAATGATTTTATTTCAAAACTTGATTTTGACAGATACCAGATGGCCTGACCATCTGCCAAATGATAACTGTTTGTCTGCGTTACATAATTTCAATAGCTGCTTAAAAGCATTTAATAGCAGCTGAAAAAGCTATTAAATACTGTGTCTTGACGCTGCCAATTTTTAGCCTTCGGTGCAGACGGTTGTATACCGAAGGTTAAAGTGGCTACGACGCAGGCTTTCAATTTTGAAAGTTTTTAAAACATACTCTGCTGCGTGACTAACTGTCAATCCACGAATACTCAAAATATGGCGTCTGGCACATTTACCCATAATTCCTAGCGGATAATTGTCTAAATTGCTTATAAAAACTTAAAGAGAGAATCTGTAAATCTCAGATTTGACATACACAGTTTTGTTAGTGCAAAGAAGAGTTATACAAGTTTTCACCTTTCGTGGTGTAAGGTTCGCAATGCATGTGGTAAAATGAAAACCGCCACAGTTATTGGAATGGTCGATAATAATCTATTTCTTTTCCGGTGATGAAATTCAAAAGTTTTTCAAAGATACTTGAGAGCGTGACGGACAAAATCGCATTTCGTCAAATCATTACTAGGAAAGGTTAAGATTTTAAGTGCAAATGTCAGAATCATCAAGCTTAGTTTGTCACGAAAGTTTTTGAAAAAGAATAAATATGTCAGTTATAGAGATAGCTGTTGTTTTGTAGTTTACCCTCTGGGTTCCTCCTATTATGTCACAACTTTGGTAGTTTGCATATTTGAGAAATCTTAATATCTCAGCAAAAAGAAGAGTTATTTTAATAAAATAAACAACATTTCTCTTCTTTTTCAAAAACCTTTCTAATAAATCAAGTTCCATGATTCTGAAACATACACTTTAAATAATGGCTCCTGCCAGATATTATAGCTAATTAGTAGAGTCTGTACAGGAGTTTGTGGTAGTTTTGAGGTAATACTGTTTGACAGTATTTTATTTTTTCGTGCAGCTTTATACTGTGATAAACCAGATGTTCCCAGGAACGCCTACCAGACTTATCCTCTGCAGAAAAAAACAAAATACCGTGTTGGCACGCTTTTATACTTCAGTTGTGAGCCTGGTTTTTATATAGTCGGTGGGAACGCCTTTCTCGACTGTACTGCAAAGGGCTGGAAAAATGATGGTTTTAGATGCACAAGTGAGTATCAGTCACATCCCTTTCAAAATTTTGTAAGAATGAATTAATTGACATTATTTAGTAACATTGGGTAATTAATCACGAAACTGTGATGGTTAGTAAATATTTCTTAATTTCAACCAGTGTGATCACCAAGTTCCCATGTTATGGACATTAACTTCATATTTATCGTTTATATTATTTTTTGTTCCATTGCAGGTAAAATTTTTAGGGCAATTAGCCAAATCTTGCGCGCTGATTGGCCAAAACCGTGATGATTAGTAAATATTTTTTTTAATTTCTATCAATGTAATCATCAAGTTCCTATGTTATGGACATTAACTTCATATTTATCGTTAATATTAATTTTTGTTAAATTGCAAGTAAAATTTCTAGGGCAATTAACCAAATCCTGCGCGCTGATTGGCCAAAAAACGGTCCAATGACTTCCCATTCTGTGCAGGACCGGGAACTTATTGGACTGATATTTCGCTAACGTGAGCGCAGAGATCATCGTTTGTTGTCTTTTTCTGATCTAAAACTGAAGCTGCGTAATAAATACCTTAAAAGCCTTGTTTCCTCGATCTGCCCAGGAAAAATTTTTTCCCTCGATCTTTCGCACAGACCGAGCTACTCTGTACAGTGAAAGGGACATCGGGCAGACAGACCTCGCACTCGGTTATCAAGATATATATTTCTTGACGCTAGTGTGTGACATATGTAAATCAGATAAGTGATGTTAAGTTTAGCTGTTTTTACAACGACACAGTTTTAAACGGTAAATGGTTTGAGCCTAGGAGTAACAAGAGGTGGTATGGTGAGATCGTCCGGGTTAGTGCAGTCGGGGTTAAGTCCTGAGAAGGACTGTTGTCGGTGTTAGTGACTGACGTTTCAACAACTGTGCGGGAATCATCCTCGAAGTCAAGTGAAGAATAGTGCAACATAAACCTTCAAGCAGTATGTTTACAAGAAAATCTGCAGTTGTGTCAGACAAGAAAAGCAAAATGTCACTAAAATAAAAAAAACTATGTGCTTACTTCACTAACAATTTTGATGAAGAGCTCCGTACTCCTACGGTTTATTAAGTTATCAGCAACGTTTCAACATATATACATTGCATTTTCTAAAACGAAAAATATTTCCAGCAGTAACTTGCCGGATCCACGTACAGGAACGGTTTTTTTGCATACTTTAAGCATTATTTTAATTTTTTTGGAAAGGAATAGTTGGCAAATAGCATCTTAACCTATTGAATAACGTTTTGTCTTTAAGAAATCTAATTAAATTCCAATTAATATATATTCCAACTTTATCACAAAGCTGTGTTTCCGAAAATTTCCTAACGTTTCCAGAGATTGCAAAGGTTTTCGAACTCGATAAACTTGAAATAAATGAAATTTAGTTAAGCAAAGCTTTCTCGTTTCGGTACCGCAAAAAATGGAGAACCTTGCTCTCGATGTCATAAATATGTAATCGCGTGTTTCCTATTAAAATTTAGGATTAATTTTACTTGTGGTTCCAATATTTTCCATATTTTGGAAAAACTATAAACACTCGTGAAATAAATACTAAATTTTACTTGGCCTCATGCGATTACCTGTACTAATTCTACTCGCTTCAGCTGCTGACTGTGAAGCGCCCGTTGTCCCCGAGCATGCGTACATCGCCAGAGGAAAAAGCGGGAAACACATTCACGGCGAGCGGGTGTACTTTGGCTGCAAGGCTGGGTACTACCTGACTGGGATTCCTATGGTCAAGTGTCGAAGGAAGTCGTGGAGCAAAGTTCGATTTCGCTGCAATGGTAATTTGTTTTTTAATTCTACCAGTATTGTTTCGTGTTTCTTAAACTTGATAATCCTAAGATAGAGTGAAACTAGAGTTGTAACAATATGAATTTTCTGGGTTGGTAGGTAAATAGGTAAATGGGTAGGTATATTGTTAAATAATAAAGTTTGTGGAATGATAAAAGAGAAAATAGAGAGAGAAAACTTGATTGGTAGATGTGTACATAGATGGTCAAAAAGACATGTAAGTGAGATTAACAAGTACTTAGGGGTTACAAAAGGGAAAGTGAAGGAATTTGTAGAGGGATGTTTTGGTGTAAGGGGAAACTTTACGCTGATCTGTGCTCTTACAATCTGTTTTTCAAAAAGGGCGTCCCGTAAGAGCTTCACCAAAACGTTTGATTGACATGTCTAACGTCTCAACGAGATTCATTTTCAAGACTGTAGACTATGATCCATTTAGATACTGTATTTTTGCCATTTTGCCATTTTCCACCTTACTAGTTGTCTAGGTAGTCATCCAGGTATACAGGAAGTAACTAGATAGATAAGTAAGTTTAATTAGTATATACAAGCTTGGCTACGCGGGATTTGTTGATTGACAATTATTTACCTCCGAAATAGTAGATAATGACACTGAAACAAAATGGCGGACGGGAGGGAAGTCGCTTCCTGTCCATTTCGAATCACGTTATTGTTTGCTATAGAAACAAGGGATATTTTAAAAAGTCTAAAGAAATTCTTTGTTTTGTCACGCTCAGTCATTTAAGTAATGAAATTTGTTTTCATTCAAAGCTTGAAAGGAAATTTCCATAGATCAATTACCTCGCTAGTATATACTAAAACACTTATTCTATTCAATTGACTTGGATAGTGGCCTAATGAGAGCCTTCGGCACTCAGTAGATGTTCTGCCACTATTCATCTTCTTTGAAAGAGAATAAATGTTACTAAATGTAGCTTTGAAGCGAGCGAGATGTTAGGTTTGCAGTTGTTGTAAGTAAGGTAGCCGCTGGGTAGCTAGAAAGGAATCGGGGGATGAAGCCAAATATTGGCCTCGGAATACGAATATTAGTTTGACTATTTTGACCTCGGAATATGAATATTAGGCCAGCCACACCTGGCATATGAACATTTGCCTCTTGAATATGAATATTTGAAAAATATTCCGAAATGAATATGAGTATTCTGGTTTGAAACATTCCGCTTCATCCCCCGAAAAGGAAACTACGTTCGAAGATTACGTGTTTTATATTAGAGGATTGAGCATCGCGCATTTTTCCCTGCGAAAGGCGAGGAGATCACGTGACATATTTTTTCGCGGGCTTGCCTTGCGCTTTTTTCAGCATTAGATTGGAAACTAGTTTCCAGGCTCTCGTCCTTGTTCATGGAGCTTAACCGAGAACGTCAAGGATGGGCCGACAAACGGCAGACCGCGAGCTGACGTTTTGCTGTTTGCCGTTCGCGCATTGCTTAATCTCTCTACTATTATTAAGTTCCTTTATTACAAGTATGTGGTAAGAAGGTTCTGATTATAATAAGAAAAGTTATATTAATAATGATAATAATAACAACAATAATAGCAGGTCTTACTTGTTAACCTAGTTTTCACTTGATAATGGCGCCATGAAGATACCGAAACGTTATGAATGAAGAACTAGAATTTGTTTCATATCCCTGTTTTTCTTATTATAATAAAAAGTTTTCAAAAAATCGTTTTAACACAAGAATAATAGTAACAAAAACAATGAAAATAATTTTGACATCTTTAAGACGTAACAACTAAATAGTCTGTTCATACTGATAAATACTAAAAACCAATATTTGCAACAAATAAATTGATATTAAATGTAATATAAGAATATAAGAATTAAAAGCTAGATTGTTTCTAGTAGGTCTGCTTCCTCAATCTATGAGAAGATTCTTTCATCTTGGGAAGAAGTTTGTAGAGTGGATGACCTGGATCCTTCTTAACAATATTACCAAAGGAGGTTCATGCCTAATTATTCTAAAACCGTAAATTGTTTCCAAGGCTACAATTTATATTTTCTTATAACATCTAGTTAAAGAACACAGTTGTCAACTCAAAGGAGGTGACATTTTAAACCAATATGCCAAGGTGTTCTTAGGACATGAAACATTCCCTTTTAGGCTCGTAGCCACCTTGAGACAAACCGAAGCACTTACCTCGGTAAAAATTTTGATAATTAGAAGTTACTAAATCGAAACATTCTGTGTTAACTGAAAAAGTCCATGGCTCGTATGCTTCCTCGTGATTTTTTCAGCTTTTTTCTTTTGCCCGTGCATTCTAAGAGATAAGCAATAAAGTTTCTACTAATTTAGAAAATTTGCCCACGGACTCCCCTAGATTTTGCACGCGCCTCGGTGCTCGCACAGCCAAACAGGTAAAAAAAGGTAAAGTGGTGCATTTATTTAGCGTCTTGTCCACATGAATACTCGAAGACGCTTTACAATTATCATTTTACCCCCAGCGGACCGGAAGCATATATATAGGCGCCTCAGGCAGCCGCTTCAAAGCGGTCCATGTATGCTGGTATTCATTTTACCGACCCCAGAAGAATGGAAAGCTGAGTGATCTTTAGCGGGAAAGAAGGTCGCCCTCGAACAGGTCTGGAATCGAACCGTGGACCTCAGGATCGGGAGGCAGAGATCTTACCACTGCGCCAATCCCTCGGATACAAGCGGAGAGCATACTGAATCGCTTAATACTTTGTCCTGGCTACGGGCCTGAATTTTGGGAAAACTTTAAACCCCTTAATTATTTAATGTTTAGGCTTCCCAAGAACAGTAAACAAAATTAGTGCTCAATGGCGTTACTGATGATTTTTCAAAAGTACAGCTTAAGAAAGCGTAAGCGGCCCATGATTATATAACTATATAACTCCCATAAAATATATATAAGGGACGTGCCGGCTTTCTGGGTTTAGTTTTTCAACCATATAAAATGATTGTGCTTTTGATGCCCGAAACTCTAAACAGGGTACATTGCTTGATGGACTGGCTTTCATGTATACAACTTCTTGAAGACATAATTTTCAAAGATATTAAATAATTAGTCATTTATATCATAAACAAAGTTTGGTTTTATATTAAAAATCATAAACACAGGGTTACAGCAATCTAAAGCGTGTTTTGAAATAGAGATTTGTGTTGTTTTCTCTCATGTAAGCTGTGGACTGCGGTACTTTGGATGCCCCGTTAAATGGGAAGGTTGAGTCCACCTCTGGAACCACTTACCGTCAATCGTACACCTTCAAATGCAACACAGAACAAGGTTTTCTGCTAACAGGCGCGAGAGTAAGAACTTGTTTGGCAAATGGAACATGGAGCGGGCAGAAAACAAAGTGCAAAAGTAAGTGCAACAAACTAGATTACTTTTTAAAGCCTGAAAGTTCCCCAAAAACCAAAGATAAAAACCGAATGTCAATTTAGTCAACCTTAATTTGTATTCAAACGAGGCATTTATTTTTAGGGGACTAACGCAATAGAATGGTCGAACCGATTTCCGCGCTATCTTTTAAAGGAAATTTGATCTGATTTCATATTTATTTTGTAAGAAAATTACCACTCAAGGGCTATTTGATTCGACAAAAATGAATTTTTACGGTTAATTTGGAAATTGGTAAAAGTCGAGGCAAACATTACAAGTCTGATCTTTTTATGGAAAGTTAGCCAATCTTGAACAAAAAGCTACTAAATCTTTTTCCCCTTCCTCTAAATATCTTTTTTCATTTTCAATTCTTGAATTCGAAACCGGACTATGTTTGTGCATGTGAAACTGGAAACCTTTAATAGAAATTGTAAAAGCATTCTTCTTCTATTCAAAACCTTTGATCTTTGGTTTATAAAACCGAATAGATCACGTGTGCGATATTGCCTTCTTGCTGTCGATTGTGCCAACAAACTTCCAACAATTGCCCTCTGCTGTAACAGGGCTAGCTTTAGAAGCTGTGTTAACAATATCAATAACACCATATTTTACATACAGTTTTGTCTTGTGGCAACCCGGGTAATCCCTTGCATGGCAAGCAGTTGAACTACAACTACACATACAACGGACGGGTGTCCTTCAAATGTGACAGAGGTTACTCCCTTCGTGGCCATGAGTTCACTGTATGCAAGCTATCGTCAAGATGGAGTGAGCCCCACCCACAATGCATTGGTAAGCCTCGTGCAGTGTAGTAGAATTTTAATTTCTTTACACAAAATGCTCACATTCAGTTTCAAAACACTGAGGTTTCATTGGCTGCTATGCACACAGATGTGCCAAGCAAGAAATAGAGTTTGCGTTTTACGTTGTAGTTTTCAAGACGACAGCGTGCAGGTGACCCGCACGGTACATTCCAACGTGCAGTTATCTTATTCACTATTGTTTTCTGCCGTCATTATTGACGGTTTCATCCGGTCCCTATTAACAATTGTTGTAATAATAACAGCAATATAAACAATGATAATGCTGTGCCTTTTGCAGATCAATGTATGAAAGAAAACAAATGATTATTGGTGTAATCTGTTTTAGCAGAATTACTTATGTGGTTATATAGAGTTTCCGCCTTTCTCATTGGTTGAGGCTGACGTATTGTGTCGACTATAATAACCTCGCGCCAGGTGATTATAGCCGGCGTGTTAACAAATTTTCAAAATGGCCGCCTCGCGTTTTGTGGATCTTTAGGCAGAAGAGTTAAACTCCTTGAAGGAAAACGCTTTTCTGAAAAGCACTAAGTTTGTATAATATTTTTCAAACGTAATGTAATATCCCTATGACATTTGTGCTAACTAGTGAACGATAATTTCTCAGGCTAAAGTGAGTATCCACGGGTGATGAATAATTCCTTAGACTTTATTTCCGGGATGATTCGCCATGTATTCAATTAGCCTTCGGTAAATGATTGCTCAATAGTTGTTTTAGATATCGTTATTTCTCAATCGTTGCTTGTCAGAGTCCTATAAAAATTCTGTTAGGTCAATAACTTGTTTGTCTTTCGTGAACAGCTAAAATTATATCACAATCGTTTTTGAAAACAGAAAACTCAGCAAGTTTGCTTGCTTTACATTTACTACAAGAAAACATTCTTTATATATGTGCATTGAAAAATTTGTCTGTCCTTGACGTCTAGGAGATATTTCCTTTCAGACTGTATGTCAGCAATCAAGTTGAAAGATCGTCAATTCTCGGCATCTTCCGAACGCAATTCACAACATGCCGCAAGCCGTTCGCGTCTCCTAGGCAACAGCGCTTGGTGTTCGGCACGCAGTCTTACAATGAAGTATCTGCAGATAGACTTTGACGATTCTATGGAAATCCGTGGAATTGCAACACAAGGTCATCCAAACGAGTACAAGTTCATGTACAAGTATACCGTTGATTACAGCTTGGGTAACAAGTGGATTGCATTCACAGAGTATGGCGCTAAAAAGGTTTGTTTCAATCATATATAGAACATTCACTGAATTGCTTCTAGGCAGAGCAGTCGAGGATGATATAAATATACGTATAAGAAACTTAAACTTGATGTTTACTTAAAGGCGTTACTTACAACCGCTATTACCAATAGCGACAGGTAATAGACATTGCGACAACAGCTATTACAAATTGCGACAGCTGTTCAAATTGCAGCGCTATTACAAATTGCAACAGTACACACGAAGAGAACTCTGTTTTGCAAAACCTTGTTGGCGAGCTAAAAGTTGAACAACGTTGGTGTCATTAGAAATTAGTGCGAAGTGTTTTCCCAACAGTGTTCATATTCGAATTCGCGTTTTCCAATTATTTTCAGAAACACCTGGCTACATGAAAAAATATATATATATATATAGGTAAAAGTTAAAACTGTCATTAGAAACTAAACGCTTTCGATCAAATAGGTCATCGTCAGAGCAAACTGAACAGAAACAAGGCATAATCATGACTATAGCTTGACTAACTTTTGCATAATCGACCCTTTCAACCACCGCAAAATGGACTTTGTTTTACAAATAAAAGATTAATTTCCTTTACAGGTGTTCAACGGCAACACGGATCGTAATACAGTTGTGAAGAACACTTTCCTTGAACCGATTGTGGCTAAAAAGATAAGAATTAAGCAGCTTGACTGGTCGTCGAGGGTCTGTATGAGAGTGGAACTCTATGGCTGCCCGCACATTGCAGGTATAAACCTGTTTCTGCCAGTTTGTGAAGGAGAGCCATACAATGGAACCTCGCCATTAACACGGTCACCTCGTTATTGCGGCCACTTTTTTTTGGCCCGGCAAAACGGCCACACATTCTCTTACAAAAAAAACTTAATGCGCTTTCCCGTTAATACGACCGTTAAATTCCCAACTCATATAATCCTATATAATTTAACCCCGTTAATATGGCCACCCATTAATATGGCCACCCATTAACCCTATTTAGCCTGGTGGGGAGGGGGCGGAATCCGCCCCCCAAGTACATTCTTGTGAATAACTTTGGAACTCATGTCAGTATGATGCTGAAATTTTATGACTTTTCCTAAAATTTTATTAGCAATCTTTTGATATATGTTTCGTTGTGTTCCACTTAATATTGTTGCCATGGCAACTATAAAGTCAAAGGGCGCTTTTTGCATTTTCATTTGCATTTTATTTAACTTCAAATATGGTGATTACCATTTGTGCAAAAAATCATCACTCCAGGATGAATAGTAAGAAAGTTAAGGAGGGGGGCGGATTCCCCCCCCCCGGGCTGTGACTTCCCCAAAAAGCCCGGGCTAGATAGGTTTAATATGGCCACCCATTAATATGGCCAACGCATTAATACGGCCACCCGATTATTAGGGCCATTTTTGTGTGGCCCGTTTGTGATCTTATTAACGGGGGTTCCACTGTTTTACGGTTCTTGAAAGTTGACAGAGCATATGCCAGGGGTTGAGGCAAGTAGTAACCTAATGGAACTGACCTCCTTTTAAAGAGTTTCATTTGTAAGAACATTGAGGATGAAAGATTCAAGAGCAATTTGTAACCACGAATTAGTGTTCTTTAACTTAGCCGATCTTGCTCGGCTTTTAAGCTGTTTTATTAATTATAAATCTACTTGATTTCAGACTGTGTATCGGTTGGCAGTCGAGTGTTGGCCAACTGGCCGGCAGAGGGAAGCACTCGGTACTACTATCGTGCATATATTACAGAAATAACAGGAAACAGCATTAAGGTTGTCAATGACAACCATCATCTTGAGAATCCCCTCTACTTAGCAAGAACGTCCTCAGTTTTCATCGTTGATGACCGCGTTGCTAAGAAAGAGGAATTAAAAAAGGGAACGCAAGTTGTGACTGCATCGAAAGACGTTAAGGGCAAATACACTGCAGGCGTTGTCTCGACATTTGTGTTCAGATGGTACGAGATCAGGGTCAGCGGTAGCAATAATCACATTTGGAAGGACATCCGGGATATCAGAGTTAGAAGACTACCAAAATTCTGCAACAGGCAAACACAGTCATTCATATACAGAGATGTTGGACAAGTTTAGCCAAACTTAGACAGATAACAAATGTAAAATACTTGCAAACCAATTCGTTTTTAAGCAGAGTCACAGTGGTCGCTTGGCATTTTACAAAATTCGGTGGAGAGTTGTTTTCAATGTAAGATGAAAACAGCAAATATGGGAGTGTGGTAGTAAATTAGATGCAAGATTCAAGATTCAGACGTGTTAATCGTTTAACTTCCGCTAGTCATAGCTTGTCTTAACAGAAGTACCAACTCCTTTTTTAGCTCATTAGTAAGCCAGCAGATGGCTTTCTTGATTCGTAGGTTACTAGTTTCATTCTATGTGAACCTAGAGCCACTTTATTTTTAACATCTTTGACTGCTCGTATTAGCTACGAATTCCCCTAGACACAAAGAAACCAATACAAGTTGCTGTATATTAACTTGGGCCCAGTTGTTCCAAGGCCGATTAGCACTAACCCAGGATTCAATTTATAACGTTCTTGTTCCAACCTTACAGAGAATAAGACTTTTAAGAACTGACAATTTTTTTTCTGTAGAAAATCATACCAGGTTTTTTAACAAAAGAAAATCTTTCGTTAGAGAAAAACTTACTGCTTGAATTTTGACTTAACTTGGTTAAAGTTAACCAGCCTTCGAACCACCCAGCCCAGAAGGGTTTTTGTTCACGTGAACAAAAGCGACAGGGCACCCTTTTATTTTCAAAGCGTTTGTTTATTAATTAAACTTTGTCACGGAACTTTATTCATTTATTGTTTTGCTGTTGTCAAAACTAGTACTTAGAGCCTAACATAAAGATAATTGTGGTTCATATATACTACAAAATAAATACAGAAAATGTTGTTGCCAATTAATGCAACGGCCAAACTCATGGTCATTTGCGTTTGCACGGACAAATGTTGAAACCGAGGCCTTAGAGTCCATTTACTCTAATGTTACCGGAGCAGTTTGTTTTATGTTATACCGTTTTTGTGGTCACGCCTTATTGTAGTTTTTATGTATACATAAAAAAAAGAAGTTTGTACCAAACTGTTATGATACCTACAGGATAAAAAATAGGGGGGGATTTCACCCTTTTCCTGATGTCTAAGTTTTGGTTATACAATAGCGCATATACAAGTTTGCACTTCTTTGTAGTAGGTCTATCTTCGTTCACATCAATGGCTACATAATCAATATCTTTCAAGATTTTAATTTAAGATTACATTATAACATGAGGACCAGTTGCTGTTTCCCTGCCACTTAGCCCTTTTTCACAACTTGATGAAAATCGGAACTACCTCGCTATCATGAAGTTTGAAAATATTGCAACGTTTGACTAATGAAAACTTACTGGTGATCACTGAATTACAAGAGTTATGCGCAAAATCTATCAGTGTAAGAAAACTGTTCTTATGTCTGTAACATTACACGTCAACTCTATGAACGTAGCATGGTTGATTGGTTTGAAGCCTCGGTTTCAGTCCCTCGAATGTCAGAATAAATTTAATCGTTGAACGCGCTAAAACCAACGACTAATTATAAGGTCGTGTTCTATTCGGACCAACCATTTCAACCTAAACCGGTTTTGGCTGGTTTGGTTGTAATTTCCAATAGAACACATTTCGACCATTTTCGTTGAAACGTTTTCAACCCTTTCAACCAGGGTCAGAGGTGGCTCAAATGGTTGATCAACCAAACCAACCGAAAACGTTTTTCGAAATGGAACACGCAAATATATCAACCAACCAAAATCGGTTGGTCCCGATAGAACACGAACTAAGATCATACAAACGATTAAAAGGTTTAAAAAATCAATAACTCAAATGTTGTTTCCAACTTGCGGCAAATATGTATGATGGGCTGCAAGGTTCAATTGCTATTTTAAGTTTAGTTTACAGTCTTTATAACTCTTGGGTAGTCGGAAAATCCAACAGGTATATAATTACACACTTTTTATAAGAACGTTTTATAAGAACGAGGCTCAAATCGGCCCAAGTTTTAAGAACAGTTTAAGAAGAAGCTGAGGCTCAGGCTAGATAGCTGATTACTTTTAAACCTTACTGAACTTTGATCTTTAACTGAACAACACAGAATGAATAAGAAAATGCTGCGCAGTTTATCATCACTATACTGGAAATGACTCAGCTGCGAACCCGCAATGAAGAATTGATCATATTCGTTTTTCAATGCGTGTATTGCAATACCTTAGGTTTAGTTTTTCTTCGATTTAAACACACATTGAAGTAAGAACAATTTAAGAACAATTTGAGGCTCAAACCGCCAGAACTTAAGAACTATGAGCGTCGCCTAAATTTACTGGTTCTTACAAGAAAAAAAACGTGTGTAGGACTCCGAGGGTGTATACGCGAAAGTTTAACTGTCTGCAGATGTTAGAACAACGGCAGCACGTTCTCCTCAGTTCATTTAAGACCCTGAGTGAAGAATCTGGGCCCCCCGCTTAACAGACTGGCGTCTTACCGACTTGATTAACCAGACGGCGGTTACAAATTTTATAAAGCAAAGTTAAGAGCAGATAGAAATAGACTTAGCAATGCCAACATTAAATCGCTTTTACTCACGTGCACTGGACTATGCTTTTTTTTTCTTTTAAAAACAGCGTCTTTCACGAGGAAACGCAAAAGAGCACGTTTCTTCCTCGGCCCAACCTCCCTCTGTGACTTATACTATCTTCCCGAGTATATTCTTGAAAAGGAGGTCTGGGGGCGAACGTTATAAACGCGCGCGCAATAAAACGTTGCTATTGAAACCGGTAAACCAACAAAACAGTTTCATTTTTGCATTTTGTGCAACGTTGTTGGTGTAGAATCTTGTGGGTAATTTTATCACAGAGATTCAGCCATGGACTGCATGATTTCGATACAAAAATTCATGGAAAGTTATATGGAGCCTTTATTGGTGGTACGAGTGAACGTGTTTTGAACTTGACGTTTGAAATTTTGAGGTTTTCAGAATTGCTGCTCACGAAATCAAACGCATAATGATCGCGTATATTTGGAATTCTTGTTCAGTCAAGTTTTCATCGTGAACAAATGATCAAAGTTTCGAAGTGGTTCTAAATCTTTTTTGCAATTTTCAGTCAGTTTGTGGAGCATTTATTGACTTTCGTATCGCCGCAAATTTAATCGCATCCGTACCTGATACGAGTGAAAGTTGATGGTGGTACTAAGTTTTAAAGTTATTTTAAATCTTCGTGCAGTTTGAAAATGAGTTTGCAGCTGAACAGAAAACTTTTTCTTAAAAGGGTCAAAAGTGAGAACATCATTTTGGAGCTAAGTGCAAATGGGGCTACTTAAGCAAAATTCTCTAAATCAACTTTGGGTTCTGGGCCATAACGAAATTATCACTGTGATTTCTTGCTTGGTTTGCAAAAACTAACTGAGAAGCTTTTTCTGATTTTTTTCTTTTCAGCTGACGGACTGGTTGTGGACTGTAGTATCAACGCATGTTTTAATTCTATCGTATGGATTGAATCGAAAACTTGAGGCGATACTATGTTTCAATTGTTTCTATTCCCCTTCGAAATCGTTTGAATTCCTAGTACAAATGGAAAGAACAAATAGTTTGAAACAAAACAGAAACTTTTTTCTTAGAAGAGTCAAGAATAAGCACGTAATTGTGCCGCTCAGTGCAGGTGGATTGTATTACCTATAAGCAGAATTGTTACAGTCAATTTTGGGTTCTAAGCCAAGTCGAGGTTATGATTGTGACTTTTTGTTTCGTTTGAACAAAACAATTTCAAAAGTTATTTCACTTTTTCGTTTCAGTTCGTTGATCAATTATTGACTGTCGTACCAGCAGAAGCGTTGATAATATCCGTATGGATCTTTTCGTTAGCTGTGCTGGTCTTAGTCGCCTGCTATTTGGTAAGTAAATCCTTGTTTTCTTGTTAACGATTGTGTGTTCATTTTCTAATGTAAAGTTTCGTTTAAATAACTCGGGCGATCAGAAGATTTTTTAAAAGTATGGTATATATAAGCTGTGAGAAAGGCGACGCTACCAAAAATCGGTTAAGTTTTGTTGTTACTTTGTCAACTTAACAAAGAATCGCAAATCTTATTTTTCGCTATTGTTATTATTACTACTATCGATTGTTGAACTGCAATACTTTCTGTTGGAAAGCTATCCTCGCGGAAGGATGATACAGGTTTAGCCAAGAGATGCGCTGCCTCTTTCAGAAGAGATGGAGCAAAAGGTGACAATGAAGATCAGCAGAGGCTGAAAGAACCTGACAAACGGCAGCCTCAAATAGCTGCTACGGATAGCGGGAAAGGTGGACATCTTCTTAAGGAAAATCTTAATTCTGTGGATACTGACGTCACAGGACCGGCAAGCCAACACACCGAGGATTCCATTCATAGTGGTTAGTACCATCATTTAGTTAGTCCAGGTAATCTCATGGGGCCGAGTAAAATTAAAGTTTAATTTCACTTGTGTTTTCAACTTTTTCCAAAATTGAAAACACAAGTGATATTAATCCTAAATTTTAGGAGGAACCAGGCGATTACAAGTTTATGACATCGAAGGTAAAATTCTTCATTCTCCGCGGTATCCCACGAGAAAGAGTTACATAACTTAACTCATTTATCAAATGCTGGAGATGTAATGAAGTCCTTACAATATTTGGAAGAGGTTTGAATTCGTTTCTAAGGCATTTGTGTGATTTCTAAAGAAATTCAGAAAATCTTCGGAAAATGCTTTTAAGGCATTTTTGACACTTTTTTAAATTTTCGGAAAATCTTCGGAAATTTTCGAAAATATACCAGCGACGAATCAGCACTAAGTAATTAATTTTGCCCTGAATTAAGAAAAAATGCCCCCGCTGTTATCTAATTCAATCTGCCTGAAGTAGTTTTGCCCTCTATGTTATAAGTATAGGTAATATCATGTTTTGCAGTGATATTTGGCATAAATACCACGAGTGACGTTTTCGAAATTGTTAAACAAAATTTCACGAGCGCAGCGAGTGAATTTTGGGACCATTTTGAAAACATCACGAGTGGTATTTATGCCAAACATCACGCACAAAACATGCTATTATTTGTTAAATAGTTTATAACAAAAAGGTCCAAACAAAATCATCTTTTTAAAAACAAGCCAGTGCCGCGTTAGTTCACGAAACTTCATCCAGTTGAAAGAATTTTTTTGTATACAATGAACTTTGGCAAAACCTTGTTTATGAAATTATTCTTCATACCGATATTTGGTATAAAAGAAGTTCATATCTTCGTTGGCCACCAAGTTATTCATTTGGAGATTTGAAGACACTGTTTTCCATTTCCGAAGTTCGCCAAAGTTTAGTTGAATAGAAAAATCGCATGCAGCGGTGGCCGGCAAGAAATTAAACAACTTTGTTATTCAAACAAACATATACTAACAGCAGTTCGTCTTTATGGATGTCTTTAATTCAAAGTTTTCAACTTACAGAAAACAAATGATGACTGAATGAAAAATTTAAAGCAGCGGCCTGCAGAAACCGGCTGCAGCTTTGCATGAACGAGCATGCATGGCAAGTGTAATCAGTTTGATAGACTTTACAGAAAATTCACAGGAAAATTCGTACCTGTAGTTGGAAGAAACTGTATTAAAAGTTTTTTTGACTTAAGTTGACCTTCTTCAACCTTGTCGTCGCTTTCAACATTGTCAGCTATAAGGCTTTTATTTTTTAACCGAGACGCTTGGAAATGTTACACCATTTTGATTTTTCTCAGCTCGCTCAAAAGAAGCCGTTTGTTGCCATGGTGATTTTGAAATACCACTCTCAAGCGCTTGAAATACCGCTATTAACGATAAACCAACCAAATTGCAAGATTTTATGCAACTATATTATAATAAGGACAACAATGTTTTACTGTTCAAAGGTCACGATATACCAACGAACTCGTCGCGTGAGCTGCTACGGAGAGATACTGACTCTGAAGTGAGTAAAAGTTTGCTTTTTTGGCTTATTTGGCAATGATCGGACGGACTTTTCCAAGGAGGGGATTTCCGGAAGGTCTGACTTTTAGTGGTCTGGCAGCTCGCACCATGTTGTATGGCAAGAGCTAAAGACATTTCTAACCAGTTTGTTTTCTTAGCGAAATATAGAAAAAACGTGTCTTTTATGTCTTAGCTTTGGGAAAGAAACGTTGATGAACAAGATAAAAACTACGAGAATTGGTAAACTGAATTAGGAAATACAGTGTCTAAGAGAAAATTTGATAAGCAAAAACAAACAATTTACTGTACAGCAAAATCACGCGTAAAAGAACCCAAAATTTAAGAATTTGTTAGGCTAAAGTTCTTATTTTAAACCCCACTTTCATAAGAACAAATTTAGCCTAAACCTTTCAATAGGTTCTTATTTTACAAAAGTGAAGGCATAGATACAAACAAACAGAAAAGTACTGTACAATGCTTATTGGTTAGTTGATATTTTTGATCTCCCATTACATTGAAACTGTTTTCCTGTTTCACTGCATTTAACCCTTCTTGAAGATATAAGTTTGCTGTTAGGTTATCATCTAAACTGTATTTTAGAAGATTATTTAATACAGCAACATTTTCCAAACCAGTATGCCCTGTGGTAGTTATCTGTACTAATCACAAAAGCCCTTATAAAATTAAGAGCCTATTTAAGAACCTAAGTAGCCTAAAATCAACTAGAAACCATTTCAATAAGAACCTGTTTAGGTTAAATTGGAAAACCTAGATTTTTATACGTGGTTTTTACTCTATACATAAGTAACCATACTTCTTCTTTAAAGCTTGAATGGACAAGAAAGCCCCCGCGTTGGATTGAGGGGGGGGGGGATGGTAGGGGGAGGGAGAGGACAGCAAAGCGTTTCGAATCAGATTAGTTTCAACAGTTACTTTTACCTAAAGCTTTTCTCAAAAGATTTTTGCACTAAAAAAGTCAAGAGAGGAAAAGGCTCTAAAAATCTAATTCAAGCTCATTTATGTTTTTTCTCGCTTTTCCAGATTAAAAAGGCAAACCTAGCGGAGAACTTTGCAAAGTTGTAAGTGGCTGTTTTTTTCTTGTTTTAGAAAAGTGCTACAAAGAGAGTTAAGTTTTGCCCAAACCTATGGCCTTAGTGTACAAAGTACCTCATCGTTAAATTGATTGCTTCCATTTGTTTAATTGTTGTTTTATGTAACAAATGTAGTTGTGATAACTGAATATGGGCAGTTATCATACGGAAATAACTAATAAAAGTGAATTTTTAGCAAACAATTAGTTCAAGTAGCTTTTGGTAAGGCGCTTTTTTGTGTCCGAAAAACTGTTAAGGACAGTAAGATAGTAAAGAATTTCAGTGGATTTGTCTGTGAGTTTACCGCTTTGACTACTACCGCTGCTACTACTACTAGTACTACTACTGCTGCTGCTACTACTACTACTACAGCTACTACTACTACTACTAGTACTACTATTACTACTACTACTACTACTACTACTACTACTACTACTACTACTACTACTAATACTACTACTACTACTAATAATAATA
>JAOBRD020397683.1:0-19456 GCA_027575215.2 Hydrozoanthus sils
AACTTCGGAGGAACAAGCTAAAAGAGGATCCATGTTCAGGGATCCGCCTAAGAGGACCCATTTTTTATCGGATATACTGCTGGAGAATCAAATTTCAGATCTAGAGAATCTATCTCAAAGAACCAACCTTCAGTGGATTCATCTTTTAAGGCTCTACCCTCAGAGAATCTAACTTCAGAGGAACAAGCTAAAAGATGATCCATGTTCAGGGATCCGCCTAAGATGACCGATTTTTTATCGGATATACCGCTGGAGGATCAAACTTCAGAGGATCTATCTCAAAGATCCCACCTTCAGTGGGTTCATCTTTTAAGGCTCTACCTTCAGAGCATTTATCTTCGGAGGAACAAGCCTAAAGAGGATCCATGTTCAGGGATCCGCCTAAGAGGACCCACTTATCGGATTTAAAGCTGGGGATCGAACTTCAGAGGATCCATCTCAAAGAAAACACCTTCAATGGACTCATCTTTTAAGGGAAGAGGTCAAAACTTTGGCTCTTCTTAGGGACTCGACTTTTGAAAATTGTAGTAAGAGCGGGTTGTGTGGTCCACCAGCCTCCTGCCCATTAGTGGCTTTAAAAGTGGTGATGGTGGGTATAGTTCTAACATCCCCCTACCCCAGACAAGGGGTGGAGGTGGATGGTAGTGGTAACCCCCCCCCCCCCTCCCCCTCATAAAAGTAATCGAGTCTCTAAGAAGGGTCAAAGTTTGGACCTCCTCCCTAAGACTCTATCCTCAGATGATCATACTTCAGAGGAACAAGCTAAACGCGGATCCATGTAGAGATTTACCTTGATATAGGAGCCATTCCTTACAGGGCTTCAACTTCTGAGGATTTATCCTCAAAGGTCCACCTTTAGTAGATCCATCTTTTACTAAGGCTCTACCCTCTTCTATGGATTCACTTTCGGAAATAAAAGCATCTTAAAATGATCCATGTTTGGAGATCTGCTTCGGAAGAACCGCTTTTTAACATTTATATCTGGAGGATCCAAGTAAGAGGATCCATCTTTGGAGGGGCAAGCTTAAGTTGATACATGTTCGGATTACCGATGCTTGGAGGGTCAATACATAGAGGATCCACTACTCAGTGGATCCAGTTTTGTCTTGAACCTACCTGCCATTTCAACATGCCATACTTCTGCATCATATTTTTATCGTAAATATTAGTGTCCTTTGCTATCAGTGGATCCTCTGCATACAATGCCCAGCCCTCTTCGAAAGCTGGGTAATACGTCTCAGAGTTTAGCCATCCTATAGACCCGCCACAACTGTCCTCAAAATGCTCATAGCGTCCCTGTTCCTGGGCGATATAAAAACATAGTAATTAACAAATAAAGAAACCTATAAGTCGTGCACGCAAGACTGTAAAACAAGACGAGCAATTCAGAACACTGGGGAAATATGGAAAACACAAGCCACACCTCATTTGCTTCGTAATATTAAATCCTACACGCCGCAATAAGAAACAACAAACACATATCAACAAAAATTTGCGAAAAAAACTGAAAAATGTTCAGCTAAATTTGAATAAAATCGAATGACGAACTTATGAAACGAAGGGGTATCTGACCCTTTTTTATAACAAGCATGTAGTTTATACTATCATCAGAGTCTTCTGCTGCCAATGAAACCTCTTGACTAGTTGAGCAGTGAAACAATGGCTATGCAAAATGTCCCTATCAACTCGGGTTTGCTTGGTAACGACCTGCAATCCCCTTGGACTTTGAACTGTCTTACGAAAATGACAATGAATGTTAAATTGAGTGATCCACATGTTCTTTACATACACTGGCAGGGGGTAGGTGATTTAATTTCACTAAAAACATTTCTTAGGAAAACTTGCTTGATTACTTATGTGCAGTTTTAGATGATTAAAGAAAATTTGTAGAGAAAGCAACAGCGGATAAGGGGTACTTGAAGAGACTTTAAAAAGGTTTAACGATTGAACGAGTAATTTCTGAGAGGATTACCGCGTTATGTTTAAAATTTGTACCGTTATATAGTGAAGTTAGCTGATTGAAGAGGCCGTATAGATAAGAAAAGATGGCCGTTCTTTCAATAAGAAAAGGTGGTTTGAGATTTAGATTATCGCACACATGGGATCGTGTTTTCAAGACGCCTGCCGGGTCAGATATCACGTGACATTTGCGTGGGTCAAACTGACCCTGGAGAAACCTGAAGAAGACCACGCGAAACGGTCGAAACATCGTGTGTCACTAAAAGATATTCCAGTTAGTTGATTCAATACAAAATGCTGTATACCAGAGTGTGATGTCCCGGTCGGGATTCGTGAGCATTTACGCTCCACTCAGAATACTTGGGACCCATGTTTTCCAGGAAGAATGGAATGTTGTATTTTGCGCTCTCTTTACAGTTGTTGTCACTGGAGACGTAGCTCTGTGCGGCGCTTGTGGGGTTAAAGTCGAGCCCCATGTCTATTGGACAGTTTGGCGTTGTGTGGTACTTCCCAGTGAAGTAAAACATTTTAACAGTGGCGGGGTCGAGCATGCTCATCACCTAACACAATGACAACAAGCATTTGAAGTCAGCGGCAACAACCACAACAACAATACAACTAGAAGTATAGCTATTGCTAAACTTCAACGAGTGGTGCAAAAAAATGGATATTTTCAAGTAAGTGAAGATCTATGCCATTTTAAAACAGATTTGTGAATAAAGGCCTACTTCCGAATTAAGTTGAATTTGATCTGGTGCTAATTGAACCGGTGATTCAAACACCAACTTCTTTGCAACGAATTGAATTGGTTTCAAATGAGCACGCTGTTTTACCGTTTAATCGGATAGATGAAAGCGAGTTTAATTTCTCTGCCGGATTTAACTGGATGCACTCCTTCAAACACTATTTCAATGAATTTATTTCGTGAATTTGTTTCGATATGGTTCAAATACAGTGTTTGAAATAGGCAATAAAAACTAAGAGTTTTTGAAAAGAATGAAGTGCTGTCTGATGACCGAGGCATGGGTAAAGTACCACTATTAGGCACATAATTGTTTGAATTAACAAGCTGTGAATTCGATCAATAACTGATCGTGTCCGCGAGTTGACAACGACGCTTTCGTTGCATAATAAAAAAGAAGAAGCCATAAGAGCACATTGCCTTCCTCTCGAAAGCTCGCTGAATCTTTCGGATGCTTGGTGAATGCTTCCTTGCTGTGAGTTTGATACATTATTCATACCTTTTTAACCTTTCTCTCGAATACCACTAGCGTCGAAAACTCGAGCACCAATAAACAAACCTTATGCAAAAGCTGATTGGCCTACAATGGTCGAACCAACCATATAGGAACATTAGAAATACCGGAAGCAAAAAGCCATGAATTCCTTCCCTGATTGGCTTCGAAAGGTCGAACCAACCTTATATGGAAAATAAATGGAAAACTGGAAGTAGATATTGAGTTTTCCTGCCGGAATAGAGTCTCGGAATAGAGTCGCTATTGCTCCGGTAAGTAAGTAAAAATTGTTTTACTCCTGTGGATAGACCTTACTTAACGAGGAATAGCGGTGAAAAATTAGCATTGTAATTAAATCTGCTGCAAATCCATAACCTTTGGATTTATTTAAGCCAAACTTGGGCTGCTGATGTATCACGATGTAGAGTAGGTTTGGCTCAAATTTATCCAAAGGTTATGGATTGCAGCAATTTAAAAAAAAATACAAATTTTTCCGAACCATACATCACGTCATCAACTGAGTATTTTAAAAGTTAATATTTCACATTTAGCATGGGCTTTCCACAAAAGTAATATATCTTTTCACTTCGTATGCACTTTACTGAAGTCGTGCTGTGATTGGCTGATGTAGAAAGAACTGATGAATAAATTCGATTAAAATTTACACTGAAACCGATATTTTTTTCTGCCCTGTAGGAAGTGTAAGCTAAGATATCTCACGCAAACATGGCCCTATAGGCCGCCGTCTTGCCAGCCTCGCCACTTAGCTCGGCTGGCTCTATGGTAATAACAACAACAATGATTATGACATTTAACAATAACAATTAAAATGACAGAAAGATGGCCATAGCAACAACAATAACGGTAACGTTGGAGGATGACTATGACAACTGCAAAGGGGACTTGAACGAAGCGAAAGCGAAATCTTTTCTTGAGCCGAATGGCCCGTCAGGCCGGCGCTTATCTCCAGTTTCCGTAGTGTTAAGCAGTTGAGAATCTTTGACTTCCCCTGAATAGGACACTAATCCATCGCAGGTTAGCCCCCAGCAGACGCTGGTTATCATTTATGTAGCTGATTCGACTGCAACAAGTCGGGTAAAGTGTCTGGTCGGGGCTCGAACTCGCGATTCAGACACTGGCTAACCGCTTGGCCACTGTGCCACCAATCATAATAACTAAGGTTATAACGACCTAAACTCACACTTCTAGCCTCGGTAAACCACATCTGCATGTACTTCCATCTTTTTGGGCAGTACTTCTTGGCTTCTTCCTCAGTGGAACATTTCTTGAAGGCCTCCTTATCGGATTCGTTCTTAGGGATTTTCTCGTCGTTAAAGTAGCTCTCTTGTGAGGAAAGCTTTTTCTTACACGCCTCAACAGCTTGTGAAGTATTAGATATTTTAGTTTGTTGCCTCGCAATCTCCTCAACCTAAAATAAAGATGCAGACAGTATTGGCCGCTAGTAGAAATCAATGTTGCTCATGCTGACGCAAATTGCTGCAGTCTGATTGGCTCTTTGACAATAGCGAGTAATAAACGTACAGGTAATAAACGTACGGAACTGGGACAACAATTTTTGCAAAATTCCTTGTTTCCAGTTCCGTACGCTTTATAAAATTTCTTTTGATTTTGAACTGCGCATCCATTTTTTAGTGAACAAACATGGTTCGTCGAGGGACAACCTTATCGCCAGTGTGGTAACAAATCGAGTTAATAAGTTTGTAGATTTTTTGATGATTTTAACCAGCTTAAAAGCTGTTTGTATCAAAAAGTTGCTTGAACTACATTTAAGCATTAAAAAATATTCTTCGTGTTTCTATACACGCGGGATTGTTGGGAGAATACGAGAAAAGATTGGGATCACGAGCTGAAAGCCAGTGATTTAAAATATGTTCAATTATTCTCGCAACAATTCCAAGAGTTTCCAACACGGAAAGTAACTTCCAAAGCTTTTATAAAATAATAGCAACGTATGACGTGATTTACAATTTCTATTCAGATTTAGCGAATGGTCCACTTTCTAAACGAGCGATAGAAAACAACTTACCTGGGGATACAATGTCTTAAGCCTCTCCCAGCCGATACAATGGACTTGGTCAACAGTTAGATTGTTGGTTGTAAAGTAAGGCAAAATGTATTCATAAGCTTTTTTTCCGTTAAGGCGTTCCCCAGTTGGTAAAGTCTTGTTCGTTGGCCTCGACTTGTCTTCTACCCCATCAAACCACACATAGTCCAGCGGCAGTTCAGATAACCCACTTGATACATGATTGGGGACACAGTACCTTGAATAATCATGCTCAAGGAATCTGTGAAACAGAAAACAAAACGACAACATGTGACAAGCCATCCTTATATAATGCTAACTGACCTTCCTCTTTGCAACTAGGAAGCAGCAAATCTCTCAGGAGTTTCCTATCTAACATAGCTCCAAAATTAGTTACTCCAGGAACTTTTCAACACTCGATCTGCTGCTACTCTTTTTAATGACTTTCCTCCGGACACTAGGAACTGTACTGACTTTATTTTGTAAATCATGTAAATCTATTCTTAAATCGCCCGTATCTAGCCTATGCTAATTTTACATATTGAAAAGAATTGTTTTATCATAGTCTTATTACTTAAAGGATTTTATACAATTGTTTATTATAATTTCATTACTGCGTCTTAGTGATATTTTAGTTATTAGTGTAATTGTTAGAACGACTATAGATGAAGAGGATACACTGTAACAACCCATTATTATCAGCATTATCATGTCATTATCATTTATCATCTAGTTAATTATACATCCATAAGAATAATACATTCACAGGCATATATATAATTTATATAATTTTGTCGGAGAACTAATTTATTATTACTACTACTACTACTATTACTACTATTACTAATATTGTTATTATTATGAAGCGTTTAGAATTGAGAGTCCGTTGTTTCTGATGCGTTTAAAAGAAAAAAATTCAAGCATGAGAAAGCGTTTTGGTTAATGGTAGGTTGTTTCAAAGTATAAATTAATTGCAGCTACCGCTGGGCGTAACGAGCAACACTGAAAAGCTTTAACATCACCTCAGCTAGCTCCCACTGTGACTCATTCCTAAAAACTCATACTGCTCACACGTCTTTCATAAACTGGTTCATTACATTACATTACACTGCATTACATTAAATTACAATACATTACATATTACATTACATTACGTTACGATACATTACATTATATTATATTAAATTACACTAGATTACATTGTATTAAACTACGTTACATTTCATTACATTGCAATACATTACACTATATTACATTGGACTACACTACATTACAATGCATTACATTACATACATTACATTTCACTATAATATAGATTACAATGCATTGCACTACATTAATACAGTGCATTCATTGTGGCAAATCTAATGCTAGTGAACAAAATCTATTGTTCTAGCTCATTAACGTACAGCACAGGTAAAATTCGGCGTTTAAAACAGGCCTTAAAAATCCAAATACTTTCTTTAAAATGATCCCCTTTCGACGCCTTTTTTCTCTTGAAACATGGCGCTAAAAGCCGTGTTTGAAAATGACACCTCAAGTTGGCGACGAATGAGTTAAATTCAAAACACCAAGGCTTTTAATTCTAGTCGAGTAACTGTAACATTCAGAAAAACTGAACAATGGGTAATTAGTTGCATGTGTTGCACACAGAAGTTATTGATATGGAGATAGTCAGCAAAATGACACTAAGGCCATGGGTCAGAAGGAACTAATCCTGTACTGAACCCCAAACATAGTGGACAGCTATTTTGGACTTTGTGTGCCTCCGTCAACACGCCATATATAGTAATTATATAATAATTTGAAGGCTATTTCGCAATATTCTTGGAGATATTCAAAACGCTAAAGCATGCCTTCGTTCAAAAAAAAGGTAATACAAAAAAAAAAGAGATGAATGTTTATGATAAAACGGGACATCTACTAATTAGTATGCTGGTTTTTTTTATACAAGCAACCAAGCAATCCGGGCAAAATTTTTGGACTTCTCTAACGCACCGCGCTGCAAAAACCATACAAACTATCACAGAACGTACTAAAAACAATCCAAGAGATTCATAGTTTTCTACAAAGTCTAGCCACTTGATACAGTTTTAGTTTCATGGCCCCTGGGCAAATCGAAACACATGAACAGTTTCGAGAAAACGTCAGGTAGTTTAGGCGGAAGTATGCCTATAATGCGAAGCTAAGCAACACACAGTGATAAAGAAGTAAAATGTTTAACCAAATAACTAGGACATATATGCCAAGAGGTTAACCGCGCACAGCAAACCAACTGTGTGACTATGAGATCATTGAAGATCGAATTTTGCAATAACTGGCTAAGAATAAACTGTAAAACTGTAAAGTACAGTTTTAACTGAATTTTGAAATTAGCATTGATTTGGCAAAAAGATTCTCTCAGCTATATTTAACACCCTTTGGCGAGCATCTGATAATACTAAGATTCTGGGATTCGCTCGAGCTCACATCTTTTTTCGACACATAACTCTTTGATTATCCCCCACGGCTTGTTCCCGATAACCAATGGTTCACCCAAGAAGCATAAATGGCAAGAAAGGATAAGATAACGTACATAAAGTTCTATAATACAAGGCTCTCTTCCAGTCACGCCTTCGTGCTACCAAAAGCAAAAAAAGAAAAAACTATGTCATTTTCAGCATAAAATTTACCGGTGCCAAAACATGGAACTCGCTAGATGCAAGTCTAAAATCTCTATCCATTAAAACCTTCAAAGCCAGACTTAGAGAAGGCTTCGTTAAACACTATTAAAGTTCAGCAATTCACCAATATATTCTTTCCTCTATTATTATTATTATTATTATTATTATTTCTGATGTTTTTATAATCAAGTATAAATGTGCTGTTTTCTTTCTTTGACTCAATTATTGTTTTCCTTATTATTTTTTGATATTATTTCTATTTTTTGCGCTGATATAAACATGTACAAATCAAGATTATGTTCTGGCTCCCCGGCTAGTATAGCCCCTCATGGTAAATTTTGTTTACTTGATATAGCTACACTATAATAATAATAATAAACGATTGTTGTTAATTGAAAGAGGAATTAGTAGAGGAGGTAATTTTTACAGTCAGTTTCTCAAGTCCTGTCAAAAATGAATTCGTTTTTGGAGTTGTGGCACGTGAACTCGATTCCTTGTTCGAAACTGCTTCGTTCAACCAATCATGCAATCAATGATCGCGATATTTTGGTACAATTTATTATAATTCAGGGAGTAACCCGTATGTTTTTTGTTCTCTTCTGTATTTGGCTCAAAAGGTCGATTGTTCCACGACGAAGCCCATCGTGGCGAGATAGAAGCACGGTGGATCTCGAAGACATTTTTTAAAAAATGTTTATAAAAAATAAAATAAAAATATTGACGGAAATTATATGCCGCAGAGTTGAAATAGTGCTGTTCAGATCAATTACGATAAATATAACTTCAGGGTGGACAAAATGCAGTCCGATTTACTACTCCACGACACAACCTTGATTTTGGGTTAGGCCAACCCGAAATCAAGTTATCTCTCACTGGAACCTAGTCTCCCAAGTCAGGACATTGCTCATTTAATACTTTTAAAGACAATAACTTTCTAAATTCACTTGTTGTCCCATAGCAACTAGAATCTAGTGGAACGCATGCGCAAGGACAATGGGTGGACTAACTTCGTGAAACCTCAGAAAAAAACCCTCCTTTTCAAAATAATGGAGGAAATACAACAATACAAAAATACTTTACTTACTTTATAAACCTGTCCAGTGGCTTTCCCAGGTACTCTAACAAATATCCTTTAACTGATTCAATGATGCTTTTTCCTCCATGTTTAGATTTCCACTCTTTTTTCATCCTTTTTGTGAAGCTACGGTAGTACCTCCTATCGAGGAAGTACTCCACAAACCATTCCTTATAGATACCTGTTGTTTTATCACAATTTAAGTGTTGGTAAGTGATGCCATATTTCATTTAACCCTTTCCCCCTCCCTTTGGGAGAATTTGCTTTAATTTGTATGATCGACTCTCATTTTCATATCACTTTCCAAATTTCTTATATTTTGTGTGTTAAAGTATGTAAAAAAAGTTAGATATCTATAACTTATATCGCTTGGACTGAAATTAAGGGTGATACAAAAACTGTTAGTATCAAATTGGCACTAAATAAATGGCACTCCTTAAAAACAAATTCGTAGTTGCGAAGAACCTAAAAGAGTTACCATGTATTGCGGAAAAATCTCAAATTCATTCGACACTCGGTTCTGTTGTCGCATTATCACAAAAGTGCCAACGAGCAAATCAAAAACTAAATATTTAGAATAGTAATCGACACTGTTCTTAAAGCCATATTTTTTTCTCTTTCCCAAAAGGCTTAAGTAGATTCTGCTAAATCCTGCCGTTTAACTTGTAATCCGTATTGGCCGATTCCTAAATTTCCAAAAAAACGATAAATATGAGTTGTTCCTGTCTATCATCATTTGGTGTACACAGATCACTCTATGATCATGATTGGCTAACGCGAACTCTATTGTTAAATGTAGCTAGTACTTTTTCGACTCGCATGCGCGCTCTCATTGGCTAATTCGAGGTCATGTGAATGAGTTTAAATCAAATGTACCCCAGCGTAGCAGGCCAACAACATCTCAAGAATTGTTGACCAACCGGTGACCAAAGCTGTCAAGCTGTCACGTTTGAGAGCGGGAAAGTATTTATTTCCAGTTTATTTTTATGCTATATTACAAGATATTTGATGCTGCTCCCTCGGGACACTTCTATTCTGTGTCCCACGTGGGCAGTCGTGTAGCGCAGGAATCGAGATTGTTCCTTCGTGCAAATTTCTACAGGGCAAGGCCACGCTTTAGGAAAGTGGTTTACAACACCGATCGTTTTGAACAGTTTGCAACCAGTAAAAAAAAGGCGCTCTTGAGTAGTAGTATGTAATTGTGTTAATTTTGAGTTTGTAATGTAACCTGACCATATCTGTAATTCAGCCCTTAAAGCTGCGAAAGGTATGAATAAACAAACATTATTATTATGGGCAGTAAAACTATCTGTATGCACAGGGCGCAGAGCGTAACCTGTGAGCAAAGTGAAACTTAAAAAGCTTACAATAAATATATAAAAATATAGCAAATAAATAAATAAATAAAATATATTTATACCTACATAAATATCATAATTTAAGTGTTTAAAACTACTGTCAATAACTGTTATTGGCTTGTCTGTCAATATTATAGTTTACATCCTCACAGTACTACTTTAAAGGTTCTTGCAATGTTCAGTGTCGCCGATAAAACCGCCTTTTGCATTCTCTCTAATACTTGAGAGGTCTTTCGCCCAACCAGAGATTGCACGCTAATCTCTGTTTCTTTCGACCATCCGCCCAACACATCCATGATATTGTAATGGTTCACCTCACATCCTCTGTATTGCTCCTTCAGTTCCCAACTTAACGGACCATACTTCAAAGTCTTTTTCTTCGTTCTTCTTCTCTCGGTTGCTGATCCATGGGCAACTCATGTCTATGGTCATGACTTTCTTATTTAAGTGACTCACAATTCTCGCGTCGACCCGGATGGATCGAACCTCCTGATGATCCGCATACAGAGGTATGTTCCATTTATTATTATTATTATTATTATTATTATTATTATTATTATTATTATTATTAATATACAGTACCGACGCGTCGCACAGTGGGCCTATCGACTTGTTGCCTTTTATGTTTTTACACCTTCATAGGTAAACAGCCTAAGAGCAAAGCTTGAAGTGTAAACAAACTTGACAATATGCATAAGATCTCTACTTACAAGTATTTGTAGTAAATACTAGAATCACTAACCTTTGGCGTTATATAACGATATTTTCTTGAATTTATCGCGGATCGCGTTTAGTCCGGCTTCACACTCCTCGTTAGACCTAACCATTCCTCGCTCTATTCCCAATTTCATGTTCTCGATATACCTTAAAATCCCCTTCTTAGTGTTTTCCATATGGTATCGTAGTGTCTCAATCTCCTCCAAGCTAAATGGCCTCAAATAGATAAACGCGTTGTGGAAATCATTTGGTAGACCACAAATTGGCTGCCAACAGAAATGATTAGGACCCATCAACCAGTCACCGGCGTAGTAATTTACATCATATGGCTGCCCAAAAACATGCTTCAGATAGTGTTTCACCTGTGCTATGGCTTTTCGTTCTCTCGGCTTGAGTTTGTTTAAATTTAACAGTTTCGTCTTGTTTTCAATCTCGTCAAGAAGATGCCATGCAGTGTCAGTACGATTCTTTGTAGCTGAAGGACTTGGGTCATAGGCCGAAAATACCTTTTTATGCTTCACGGGGGATTGAAACTCAGGATTATAAACATATAAATATGGATGAACTGCATAATAAGTATTTTTCACCTTATCGATGAAATCTTGGAGGCCGATTCTCTCTGCTTCTTTGCTAAACTTACAAGTATCAGATGACCTGGACTCGCTTCCACCATCAGAAATCGCACCATTGCTCTTATCCGACCTTTTTGTCTCGTAGCTTGGACCTTTTATACCGGCCGAAGAAATAGTTGCAATGCCTATCACGAGGAGAATGATAGCAACGATGAAGACAATTAAAGTTAGGAGTTTTTTTTTTCCAAATTTCTCAACGGATGCTTATCAAAATGCCGTCACACGATTTTGCTTGGCCGGCGGTTTAATATTTCATTCGTTATGTCATACCATTAATTCGGATCTCGTTAATTATTTGGTACTATAAGCGAGATCCGAATAAATGAATAAATATAAAACCGCCGACCAAGCAAAATCATGTGACGGCTCATTGAGTAGCATCCGTTGAGGATTTTCAAGGATCATCCGAATGAGCATAACTCTGTATATCGTTTGATGACACTATTCTTAATCAAGACGCCGTAATGCAGTGCACAATTGCGAACGGTTAATCAAAAGAAAGGACAATTCTGCGGAAAAGCGTGCATGTAAGTACTTAGATCTAAAAATAAGTTCGTTCAGTGGCTTGGCAAATCCTATCTAACGGTTATATAACTAGTATTTGCCAAGATAGCTGGTATTTGTCACAAACAAAAAAAAGGGCAATTCGTATGAATCATTATATCCCACCCAATATTTTTTTTTATCTCATTCGATAAAACGCATCACGTAGTGCAAAATCGGAAGTAGGTTATCAGCGAAAATACCCCTTCCAATTTGATAACTGCCTAGCAATTTTGTAGATTATTTTTAATTGAAACAACAAACGTTGTTTTTCAAAGTTTTTCAAAGTTTAAATTGATAGGAAAGGAAATTAATCGTTTCTCTGAGTCTAACAACGAAGATTTAAAAATGCCTGGTTTCAAAGGCTTTTCAAGACAGAACAAAGTAGGCCCTAAACGAATTTGAAGGTAAAAGAAGCTGCAAGTCCGCCTTTGCTAAACAACAGTTTCAATAACAAGCTTAACTAAACCTATCAAGTCTCTAAAAGTTCTGTAAACTATCTTAAGCTTAAAACTGAGAGTTCACATTCCATCCAACATCAATTAGTGTGGAAAGGAGAGCAATTTTTCATCGCTGGCTGCAATTGTACACAAAGGTTTTTCGTAGAAAAAATTATTGGGAGGGTTATAAAATAATAAACCCCTTTTTGTCTTACTGGTATATCGGATTGTCCTCAAAATTTCTCATTTGCCCTCGAAGCTTCGCTTCTCGGCCAACTGTTCATTTTTCGGACAATCTATCAGCCGCGGACATTATCCTCGCGGACATTATACCAGCCGCCGGAAGTGGTTTTATTACAAATTAACCATATACTGATACAGTGAACTTATCCGAGCGTCCGTGACTCTACAAAACAAACTTTTTTGTTCTATATATCTTGTAGTCGGTATTTATTTTATTTAGATACACATTAAAATTGTCAACAGCTTCGTGTCACCGCGCCGGTAACTCGGTTCTTTTCTTGCAAAAAAGTTGTTTATAAATCAAACAATAGTTAACATTTACCTCGAAATACATTCACACCAAATGCTGTGGATTTTTTGTGTTCTCGGGAACAGCTGCACCATTGATATTTTTAGTTCTAAAATTTCAGCTTCGCTGTTTTTCCCGATCGCTAATCAGTCAGTATCCCAGATATTTACTGTTTAGGGAGCCAATCAGAGCGCGAGAAAGACACTATTCGTCGGGTAGATATATGCTTATAGTAGTTATTTGTAATTAGTACATACCAGTTCGGCTACGCGCGATTTGATTGGTTTAGAAAAAGTAGATCTCAGACAAATTTACCTCCGAATTAGTATAGATAATGGACCGAAACAAAATGGCGGACAGAAAATAGTCGCTTCGTGACAGTTTCGGATCACGATATTGAAAAATTTTCCTTTAAAAACACGGGATCTTTAAAACAGCCTAAAGAGTTTCTCTGTTTTACGCCATTTGCGACAATTCGTAGTTGAAAAACTGTCAAAACACGTTTATTACACATTTTAGGCTGCTCACGCGCGAATCTCGCCACGTTCAGTGATTCAAGTATAAAAGTGTTTTTTTTCCTTAAAAATCTTTCGTTTTCTTGAAAGGAAATTTACATAAACAAGTTGCCTCGTTGGTATATACTAAAGCAATTACCTGTTTTAGATATTTAAGACTTACTCTATTTCAATTTCGGTTGATAGCAACTTAATAAATATCTACCCCGCGCCTTCAGCGCTAAGTAGCTATTCTACCATTATCCACCGAAATTGAAATAGAGTAAGTCTTAAATGTCTAAAGCTATCTCAAGGCATCAAAACTGAGGACGATAATTGCTTTAGTATATGCCAAAACAGTCGAATAAATTAATGTGAGAGTTGGCAAATGACAAGTTTGAACAAAATTGATTTATCAAAAGATTTCACGCGCAAGTAAGAAAAGTAGGGAAAAAGGGCAAAATAATTTTCATCCTACCTGTGAAAACAGACATCCCAAATTTTTTTTGCCCTTTTACTGTTTAAGGGAAATGGTCTGATTCGTTTATTTCGTTAATTTCTCCTTCCAAGACTGTCGCCAAATGAGTCGCCGTTTTGGCAGCTTTCTCAAAACAGTAAGCCTTGGACATTTACTGTCAAGATCGAACCAATCAGACCGCACGAAAAAAGTTATTCACTGATTTGGTATATACTAAAACCTGATATCTAGAGCTATAACTTATTCTTTTAACTGTCGATAGTTTTATTGATGATTTTAAAAAATGACGATACCGTTTTTTTTCCCATCAGCAAAACACATGAGTAACATGACGAATATTATCGTCACCCAAGCCATCTGGAACTGGTGGAAGCTGTCGATGAGACAAAACTTTGTTAATTGAAGTGTAGTTTTTTTTCACGCAGTTTCAGAGTCCTTAGGTAATGTAACCTAAAACTTTCCGTGTTACTTATCATCTCCAAACCATATATGTTAGATCGATAGATTGATAAATGTCGTTGAGGTCAGCTAAAAAAACACTCTTGCAAATTTTAACATTTTAACTTTCTGTGACATCGTTTGAAAGCCCAGAAACTGGAGTAAGAATGTTTTTTAAGGGTTTTCCGGCACAGTTTGAGAGATTTTTTTTTTCAATCCGAAGCTCTCTTACTATGCTTCGGATACCCCTGGCCCCAACCCTAAACATCACTGGAAAGCTAGCAAAATTCTCTAAAAGATGGTTTAAATCACATTTTTATTTTTTTTCTTTATCAGTGAGAAAGGAAGTTTTGTTTTTGACAAAAAATATTTCCTTCGCTTAATGCTAAGTCCGCAAAGTTCGAAGATTTGCTATTCACATCTAAGTAATATTTACAAAATTTCAGATGAAATGTTTTGTATGTTCTATATCTCATGTAGCAAATATTTTTTATTTCAAATAAACGCCAAAAAATTCACTGCCGTATGTTATTATAGGAAACATTACTAGCCATTAATTGTGTGACCTTACCCCCCTTAGTTAGTATGACGTGACGGATTATAGAACGCATTAGGACCTAACAAATACCAGTTTGTCACTGGCACTTGTTAATTGTGCTGTATGTATACTTCTATTACATTAAAGTATATGAATGCCAGACTGGTCTCCTGAGTGAACTCACGGTATTATTAAATAACTTCACATGGTGTCAGAAGTGTCAGTTGTTACCTATGTAAAAGCTTGACTGATTATATAACACATTAGAGCTTTGTCACCGGAACTTGTGCTGTACACACCTTTTACATTAAAGTATGTGAAGTTTTTCTTACTGAGAATTAAGACTTTTGATTTCTTGTAATAAACTTTTAAATGCCACGAATCACAAAATGCCGAGACCAGTCAGTTCATTTCTGAACACCTGTTCTTTATTTTGAAACTAGACGCCGTTTAGGTGTGAACTCGGGCTTCCTATGGGTTCAACTAGGCATTGAAACCGGGGGTACAGTACTTTCTGCTGGGGTAAAAGAAATAATTGGTGAACACAGATTAAGAAAGACATTTAATTTGTTGAGGCTACCGAGTATTGGATCAAGGTTGCGCAGTAATTGCAAGAATTTTATAATATTATTCAGATCTATAATCCATGTTACGATTGATCGCCAATTAACCGGCATTTAGTCTTAGAACTCCGCTGCGCTTTTTTACAATTTATTTATTCCCTGATGATGCCGTAGATCGGCGAATGAGCTCGGAACATTCTTGTAAGAACTTTTAGTCATTTTTAATATTTTAGCAGTAGCTCTAGGCTACATAAAGCCTAGGCGCAAATTGAATTCTAACATTTTCAGTACTGTAGAGCAATAATAACAGGGTTCGATTTAGCACATTGCAATCGCAAAATATTTGTGAACCGATTTTTGGAACTTGCAAATCGAAAATTATGCTTTCGAAAAATGAATTTTTCGATATCATGTATTTGTTTCAATTCTTGTGTTACAAACGAAGACGTATAGCCGAAATATATACAGAATTAGTTAGGTTGTACGCGCGCTTTCATGGTTTTCCTTGACCTTTGGACCATGAGAGTTGTAAACAACTCCACGTAATGTGTGATCTTTTTACAAATTTTTTTTTTACTAGATCGCTCTGAATTTCTTTTTAAAAGACGCTTAATTGCCGATTTCCAAACAGTTTTCAGGTAATTGCTTTAGTGTATACAGCAATGCGAACACATATTGACAGTGTCGAGATGTCTCAAGCAGACATGAAAACGCCTTGTTTTTTTGCAAGAATTTCTGCTGGTTTACGCTCACGTTGTCTTGACTCAAGACACCTATACTGACTACATGATTGTACTTATAAAGAACTTGTTACAACAAGACCTGAATTGTATCATATTTATTTTCAGGGAAGTAACGCGTTCTCGTTTCTAATGCATCACACAAGAATACAAAATGAGGCAATACGGCGGATATAAAAACGGCACTAAAATTAATTAAAACAAAAGCAGTTGAATAAATGTGGTAGATACTTGCTCTTTTCCTTTGACATGGCGCCCTTCTTGTTGTTCTTGATTTTAAATTAACGCCTGACAGTATACCAGGTTTCTTGCATCATTATCAAAGTTTTCGGCGTAAATGTTCTTAGTCGTGTTAATTGTAAGGTTAGTTTTGTCAACTCTATTTCTTCTCTCTTCACATTTGGTACTTATATCGCTTTCTGCCTTCTCAAACATCTCAATAGTGATGAATTTTGAATGTATAAAATGGCGACTTGAAAACCCAAGCACATGGGGAGATTGCACCGGAAGCAGAAAACTCGAGTTTGCGCAGATGCGCCGGAACTGACATTTTGGAAAGATTTTGAGTTTTTTGGATGAACTGCATTTTAATACTCGGGCGCCTCTTCGAAAGGAAGCCCGAGTAATTAACACAATATCATCTGCATATAACAATGAGGACATTTTTCTCCGTTAGGTAAAATACTAACAGGATCGGTTTGATGAGCAGTTGATAGAGTTTCAGATATAAATTAAACAAGGAGTACCTTTCATGGCTTTTACAGCGCTACGAGTTGGGAAGTAAGACTGTTGTAGGTTTTCAACATGTAAAGAATACTTGAAGACAGGAATCAGAATGACATTGTTTGGAAAACTTTTATATAATTTTAAAATTGTCCTTTTATTTTCGATTTGATGCTGCTCGTTCAAGTGTTTCCAATTATGTTTCAAGTATCCAAGGTATTCAAATCCAAATTACTCTAGTTAGTGCTCCTATATTAACCTGCTATTAAGTACAGGTGCTCGTAACACTGTGTAAACACAAACCCTTGCGCCAGTCACTCAGTAAAAAGATTGACAATAACGTGTTTCTTAAGAATTGAAATAGCGTTACACTTCTATTTATGGACGCCTGGTTAGATGACGAGTGAAAAGGATATTATCTTAGCTGAAACTTTAGAAAAACATGCATGTGTTAATTCTCACTGAAAATGACGGATTTTATACCTTTATAATAATTAGCGTTTAAATAAAAGTAACTGCGTCGTCAGCGATAAGAAGTAACCTAAATGTGAAACAATCTTAACTTTTATGGTTTGCTCGGACATATCCTAACTTGATTGGGCTAACTTTTAAATCAAACATTTAACCTGTTTAAAAATATCTGGTTACTTGAACTTTTCCATGGAATTTGGTAACACAAAAAAATTATCTTTAAAGTTTTTGGAACACACTTCTATTTCACAACAGTTAACATCGCAAAAGTATTACTATGTCTCTATCTATGTTGATGCGGATGCTTTCACAGAGTTTTGCTCCCGAAAAAGCAAAACTTTTAGTATAGTTATATAATTAGTCTTGCACTTTGGGAGAGTAAATGCAAAACCTTTAACTGAATTTCTTAAGTCGTAATATTTTGAACATAGTTTTTCTCAAACACTTACACCATAATGGCCTTTTGTTCGCTTCTTCTTTGCTTCAGTGTTAGCCACTGAAGCTTCTCAATAATAATCTTTGAGCGCTTGGTGTAAGTTACTCCAGAGATTATTTTTGCTTTTCTGGTGTCTCTGTAGCTAATCGGTTAGTTCGATGTTTAGGTCATCCCAATATATAGAGAAGCAGTCGAAAAATAGTTCAATGACTCATTCATAATACTAATACGATTTTCGAGATTGACGTACTTACTAATTTTTTCAAGCACTCAAAGAGAGGACACGACTTTCTTTGCAACGCTTTCAATACATGTCTCCCATGTGAGGTGTTCATCTATTTGGAGCCATTGGCAAGACATTTTCTTTTCTCAACTTTGGACAGCGACACGTTTATTGTTAAATTAATACCCGTGTGTTTTAGTTTAGTTAGTAACAATGCGTAATTGACAGTATCAAAGGTTTCTTCGAGATCTAAGTAAGCGACTCCATTTACCATTCCTCTATCAATATTAAAACCCCCATCATCGACGAGATCGAGGAGTGCGGTAACGTAAGGTTGTCGCGGAGTGTAAAGATGGAAAGCATGACTGACGTGGGTTTAAAAGCTTGTCATCTGTTAAGTAGGAATAAAGTTGCTCATAGATTAATCTTTTAAATATACTTGCAACACATGATAGAACAGAGATTGGTCGATAAGTGCCTGGATCATTGCCTGATTGAAAGAGAGATAGGGCCCTGGTCAAACACCAATTTCTGTTGAGGGATGTTCCTACTTAATTGATACTCTTAATTTAGTTATTTAGCTTCTGGCTTACTTGCTTGTGACTTTCGGTCATAATGTTGTTCGTGCCAACATGAATAACTAACTTCTTTAGCTTTCGCTTCAGTACGGGTGTCTTCAACCGTAGCTCCAGGAAAAGAAATATGCTTTACATTGTTGTTCCTCGACAATTTTTCGCCTTCGTTCGATAAACTTGGTCATGGACTCTCGATCCAATGACTGTGTTTTGTCGTCTTTCAGTGGAGTTTTCTGGTTCGAATTCAGCAGGACTGTGGTTTGGATTGGGCAGGTTGTTGTTTTCACTAATATTGTCACTGAAAATTTTTTTCGATCGATGCTCCTATCGTTAGATAACTTCAGTCAATTTCCTGTTGTCTTTTAAAATGGGATTTTGTTCATCATGGATGCAGTTTGGTAGTCTATTTGTGTCTTCATTGAGGAGTCTGATAGCTGTTAATAAACTGTCGCGTTCTTCCAGGAGCACTCTTACTCTCTCTAACAGTTCGTAATAACACGGACTACGGTTTAAAACATTTGACTCTAACTTGGTCATTTGCTGGGATAGATCAAAAACACGGACTCTCATTTATTATTG
>JAOBRD020397793.1:0-19455 GCA_027575215.2 Hydrozoanthus sils
CAGCTTCTGGGATTTCCATACATTGTTGCTCAAACACCATTCCCATCTTCTGAATTGGCAAAAATGGACGCATCATTTTCATACCCAAAACCATCAATTTCTACCAGAGTGTAACAGTAATTTGTATCACTGATGGCCATCAGGTCTAGGCTATGGAACCCTTTATAGTTGTAGTACTGAGAATCCCTACTTTTTGGGCACTCTGTAGCAACATGTTTGCCATCCAAATAACCCAGACAATTTGGGAAATTCCATAACTGAACTTTCAAACTCTCTCACAATTTCCATCTTCTTTGGTTTTAGACGTTTTCATGTATGTTTTACTTAAAGCTTTCCATGTAGCCTCATATGTTTGCTGTTTATGGAAACCACTGAGGCTTTACGATGCTTTCCTAAATGTAAAATGACCAATTGAAAGTTACTGGCATTGCTTGTGTTCAAGTTCGAAAAATCTTCATTTTCACCTTTTATTGGTTAAATAAAGGGACTGGGTTGGAACAGCTTACCACAAAAACCAAACCCGCTTCTTCCACAAAGTTTTGTCCTTTGGGATGTAGTGCATTGATACTCCTTGAGTCAGCTAATTAATGCCATATGCACTATGTATATGATGAATTCAGGGCCACAAGCCACACAATATTTTCCCCTTGATTTCTTTTTGTTCTTGTCTGCCATCACTTTTGAGTCACCTGAATAATTTCCTTTATCACAGCCTTGTAGAATAAAGATCATTCTGGCCATGAAATGGACAAACTTCATAGTTGTTGAATTTGAACTTTATGCAGCGAAAACTCTCTTTAACACATCTATATCTTCTTTTCGTGGCATTTGGGAAAGAACATGGGTTTGTATTTTTGTTACCGAGTAACAGGAAAGCCTGGGTGTGACCACGCTTAGCTTCCCCTTGCCTGTCAGGGTCAGCCTGTGGCTCTGTTAAATTGGCTGCGTATCATCAAACTAAGAATGGCTGAAATTATAAGTTATAACTGTTTTATTGAAGGGCGGGGCAGAGCTCATTACAACCTGTGCGTTCAGGGTCAGGCTAATTTGATCCAGTGTTAGACCGTTTTCATGTTAATATGTCAGATTTGTATGTAAGAAATTCAAAAAAAAAATAATTCATAGGTTTTTTTAAAACTGTTAGTACTTCCAGCTGATCAAAGCAAATCAATTTGTGTGCACTCAGTGACTGATTTTTTTACATTCCCATTAGTACACCCCTCGGACCAAGTCAGAATAGACCTCAAGATTCCACCAGAGCAACATATTTACTTGCGGGCAGCAACACCAGCTGAACGACAGCAGTGGGTGGTTGCCTTGGGAACGGCTAAAGCATGTATAACAAATGTGGAAAGGAAAAAGACTGGTGATGTTCACAGAAAGAGTGAGTAACAGCTGAATATTGTAAATTGCAAAATGATTTTATTTTGAAACTTGACAGCAGGTCCGTCAGAACAAAATTGATGTTAGGGGGGCTGCTAAAGCATAGTGTAGAACTAGAAGTGCCGTCAGGCTTAAATTCAAAATTATTCTATAATGAAAACTTTGAATGATGAGAAAATTATTGGAAGTTGCAGCCACCCTCACCCCCCCCCCCCCTGTTCTGACGGACTTGGACAAAACAATCAAATTGAATTGGTGACTGCTGAAAGAGGGTCATGAACTTAAAAGTTGTGTCGAATTATTTGGTTTCAATAATTCCTTGATAATGGTTCAGAAACTGGACCAAAATTTTGGAGTGTGACAGAGTTGTGACACCTGTAAGTACTTAAAAAAGCTCTTATAACACTGAATTGATTATAGTAGTCAGTTTATTCATAATTGTAAATACAACAGTTTACTGCCTTCCAACTAATTATTTGTAGCCGATGATAAATTAATTAGGTAGATTAATAATACAGAAAGCAGACTAACAGACCTCTGGTAACTGCCACTAATGAATGCAGTCAAGTTAACGTAAAGAAAGTCCCAGAATATTGCAATAAGTAAAATGTGTAAGTGTCTTGGCCTTTATGATTTTCTTTCTACACAATTCTTATATTCATGTTTACTGGTCAGGGGTACAGTTAGTATGTAGACGTTAAACCGTAGGTCCCGGGTGCCAGACCCCGAAGGGAACCTTGAGTTGGCTTTTGCCTGTTCCCCCGTGACTCCTTGAGTAAAAATGTTATAAAACAAAACAAAAAGAAAAACAAAACACATAAAATCGGATGCGACTGTAATACCTTGTACGTTGACTACAAACACCTGCAGCCATATGCTCTTCAACTAGTAAGATCAGGAGTTAAGAGTCTAATGGATGTGATTTTACGCCCGTAGCCATGTGCACTTCAACCAGTTAGATCAGGACTTATTATAAACAGGGTCTAATGGGTGTATACAATTTATACATATTAACAAATGATTCTAGGTGTTAACCAACTAAAAGAGAAGATGGGTGAGCTAAACATGTACCGCAGCCTACTGCTGCAGCAGATCAACACAATCAAGCTATTGTGTGCCACCAGAGAAGAAAACCAGGTAAGCCCTGGCCAGCTTAGTATCACAACTAGTTTTTACTTGAATGTATATTATCCATTCAAAACAAGAATGATAATTTTTATACTTAAAGGTTCATATGAAGTGAAAAAGATTATTACTTCAATGGATAGACCTTGCTAAATGAGGAATAGAATCGTTCTATATAATGTCTTGCCGGCAGGGTTTCATGCACTCTTTTGCATTCAAGGAACTATTATATCGTAACATTTATAAGTTTCTTACACTCAAATTTTTATGTTTTGGAAAACTGTGTCAAGATAAAAATCTAATAGAATTGAAAACAGTTTTTTTATTTACCTCAAAGTGCAGCTGAAGCTATTTTATCATTGGTACTTTTATAGCTCTGAGGGCTTTTCCAACACTTCTATTCGACTGTAAATGGATAAAAGTGCCTACCTGATCATTTTAAGTCCGTGAAATAAGCTTTCAAAATAGTGCATTCAGTGCGAACAAAATTGAAAACATACGACGGCGATTTATGACGTCACATGGCTTGAAAGGACTCCAAGCTGCTCTATACTAGCGTTTTTAGCGAACTAGTGAGTTTTTGCCCAAACACTGAGCCATCAGCCATGCAAACTGTGCCATGATCACATAAATTGGACCGGGAAAGTGAGACTGATCTCCTGGCTTTCAAACCATGCAATATCACACATATCTCATGAGCTTAAAAAGTGTTCGCAGCTTTGGTGCTAAAATAGGTATTTGTCTTCGAAAACCCAAAAATCGCTAAACATGTCTTGTAAGGACTACAGGACACTATCATAACACAATGACAACATATTGTGGGTAAGTGGCCTTTATTTGTGGCAAATTCGAATTCATATCTTTCACCCCGTACAAACTCTTATAATCAACGAGATCGGTCAATGTTGTAGGCACCCACTACACTCATTCTTAGCCTGGGCCGCCTGTGATAAACCGGTTACAAGTGCTCCAGCGGAAATTATACTGGTTAAGCTCAATTTTAGATATTTTAAACTAGTTTGCATGAAGATTTTGCATCAATAGCACTTTAATTACTTCTTTTATCTTGTTGTAAAGTATTGTGCAATTCAGCGTTTGTATTTAAGCTGTAAAGTTTTTACTAAAAAAGTTTCGATCCACCTATCAATCTACCTACATACATACATACATACCCATCCATCCACCCACCCATCCATAACTCTTAACATATCTTATTCAAATTCTGATTTTCTTAAGTTACTCTTATTCAACAGACATTATTGACATGCTAACTGTTTTCAAATAAGCTGGCAAATTTTTCGATTTCAAAAATTGGTCGATCCTATTCACTCTGCACCAAAGTAGGCACTTTTGGCCAAGAGAAACAGGTACAGAAACGGGTTCCAAGCAATTGAACGCAACACTTCAAAACAGAATTACATGTTGGAGACTTGGTTTAAGAGGTTGGAGCTTGGGGTTAATATTACCACAGCCCACCCCCCACCTCCACATGAAGGAGAGGGACAGAAATAAGCATCACTGTGACATTTTATTATCATCATGTACAAACACATTAATTTTATCAATAACAATAATTGCTGGGTAATTATTATGATTTGAACCGTGGTTATATGCAATGACGTTATGATAGGATCTTCGCAGTTGTCTACACAATTAAAGCAATTGCGAAAGAGAAACCGGAAAAAATTCAGGCTTCAACGGGATTCGAACCCGTGACCTCTGCGATACCGGTGCAGTGCTCTAACAACTGAGCTACGAAGCCACAGCTTTGGGAGTAGGTCAATCTTTGTGGACATGTTCATCTCAATACACAGGAGTTTAGCGAGGCGGCGACAATGTTGTCAGCAACATGTGATGAATTCCTGAAGAACCTGTGTGACTGTATGGAGCTTGCAGATAATGAGTTCAGTAGGTATATCCAACAGCCAGTGAGGAAGATAAGTTTAATTGATAAGAAATGTAGTTCATGTTATTGTGTGTCTGTTATTGGTGATATGAATGCACACAGTAAGGTGGGAGAGCATGAGAGAAGAGTTTAAAAGCACATGAAGCTAAATCCTTTCTGAAGCCAAGTGGCTCATTTAAGGGCCGGCGCTTATCTCCGGTTTCTGTAGTGTTAAGCGGATGAGAGTCTTTGACTCCCCCTGGACAGGACACTTATACTGGTACTCATTTATACAGCTAAGTCGACTGGAACAAAGTCAGGTAAAGCGTCTTGCGCAAGGATACAACACAATGGTCTGCTCGGGGCATGAACTCGCGACCTTATAGGGTTACAAGTCGAACACACAACTGCTCAACCATTGTGCTGCTGACATAGCAAGTAGCACCTAGCGAAGCCAAACTATTTCTTCTTTGAGTGCTTTAAAGTGCAAACGAAAGCAACCTTATGTTATGATTTCCCAGATGAACGGCTGGTCATTTGAATATCAGATTCTAAACTCCCACACTCATACCATACAAAAAGTGTGTGAATATATTGTTTTTTCGTTTTAAAAAATGGGTTCTATTTTCATTTTGGAAACTATAGTAGGACCCTCTGAACCTCAGAAGTTGATTTTTCAGGAAGGTAGTTAAGACAAGAAATTTGAGAATGTTTACTGAGTTCAGGCAGTAAGCTTTGGATCGTTTCCAATCATTTTAAAACAATGTGACTTAGTCTCCAATGCTAGTTTGCAACTTGGGAAATACAGTTGAAGAAATTGTTGACTCACAAGTTGAAAGCTCATAAAAATTTGAGTCACTGTTGGGAATGGAACCCGCAACCCTCTGATTACCTATTTCAGATACTGTACCCACTTAGCTACAGAGACTCGCATGGGGAGCCAAGTCACCGTCACAAGTTCTTGTATATTCTCGTCAGTTACTCGTCAATAAATAATTTCTTCAACTAGACGTGGTTTAGTGTTCAAAGATCCAAAGTTCTACTGAAGCCATATTTTCATTGGTATGTCTTCAGCTTTAAGGGCTTTTCCAACACTTCTGTTCAGTTATAAACGGATAAAAGTGTTGACCTGACCATTTTAAGCCCATGAATTAAGCTTTCAAAATAATGCATTCAGTGCAAACAAAACTCAAAACATATATCGTCGATTTATGACGTCACAGGGTTTGAAAGGACTCCAAGCTGCTCTTAACTAGCGTTTACAGCGAACTAGTGAGTTTTTTGCTGAAACACTGGGCCATCAGCCATGCAGACTTTGCACTGATTGAATTGGACCGGGAAAGTGAGATTGATCTCTTGGTTTTCAAACCATATGACATCACACATATCTAATGAGCTTAGCTTTGAATGAGTTTGAATTACTTTAAACTCACTCTTGCATCCTCAGTTGCAATAAAGACACGCCTGCGTAACTGATTTTATGTTTAGTCTGATGATCGCCTTACTGACGTGAAACTCGAGTCGCAGTTTTCGCAGCTTTGGGGCTAAAATAGGAATTTTGTCGTCGTAAATTCTCTGCAAAATTTATTTTTAAAACCGGTTACAAGTGTCTCAGCGGAAACTACAAGGGTCAAACTTCAATTTTATAATTAGATATTTTAAACTAGTTTGAATATTTCGCTTCATTAGCACTTTAAGTAGTATTTTACTCACCTAGTGATTTACTTTGAAGACACTTAATGGTAAGCGGACTACTGACTTTGTGTTGTTGCTCGTGTACGCTGTTTCAGCCTATCGTTCTAATCAATAGGGTGTCCAGGCAGATAACCAGAATGTAGATCTCTGTTGCTCATTGATGATACTCTAATGTTACTGTAATTTTTCATTTAGATGCATCACCGACTTCACCAACAGCAAGTAGTGCAGATAAGGTACAGAATCAAACTTTTAATCTCAGTTAAATTGTTATTTTTCTGTCTTAGTCAAGCTGTCATATTGTCTCACTGTCTCAGTTCAACTGTTCTACTTTCTGTCTCAGTTGCTTTGACCTATTGTTCGTGTCAGTTAAACGATCGTACTCTCTGTCGCAAATCAACTGTTCTTCCACAAGCTTACCACCCTCAGTGTGTGCTTTCCGTTCAGTTGAGCTCTTTCCTCTCGTCCTCTTAATCTTCTCCCGCACTTCATAAGCTCTTAAATAAAGGTCACCGCAAACGATCGTTGCTTTGTGGTGTGTTCATATTCAGAGTTGGGCGAATCAGTTGGGGATTTGTGGGGATTGGGCTGCGTCTCTCTCCTATTACCTCGCTCCCCTGCTGCCCGATCCCCAAAAACTTTCTTAAATCTCTCATAAATATGAACACACCACAAAGCAACGATTTACTGTGACGCATATGTAATGCAGGAGAAGATTACGAGGACGAATTCTGTGCGATTTACTGACAAACTGAAAGAAAGCTCAACTGAACGAAAACACACACTAAGGGTGGTACGTCTAAGCTCTATCTCAATTGAACAGCCCTACTATCTGTAAGTCAGCCGGTTCCACTGTGGTATACTGTCTGTACGTCAGTTAAACTCTTTTATGTTAACTCCTTTGATAAATTACCTGCAGCTCTCAAGCCTCAATTCCATTAGGAAAGAGTTGCTACACGAGCAACACAGGTAAGTCCTGCAACTGCCGTACATTGAGAACCATTTATACCGTGTTCCATGGCACTGTTCATGTACCTTACTATAGACGAAGTTTTGGCAACACGTTAGTGAAGCGATTTGAAAAATGCATGTTTAGCGACACTATGGCTTTAATTTAGCGGTTTTTCGTAAATTTGGAACACAATGCAAACCACTTCATTTTTGGCGATTTCTCAAGCTTAAATTTGTTGTGTGGATTATTTTCTTCGTGAATTGTGTAAATCAAATTTCACAGCTTAAACCGCGAAGTCCACACGGAAGTGAGCAAAGAATCAATTTCGGCTTTGAAACTGAAATGACTGAAATGTTTACACATAGATACACGTTAAAATTGACCGTGAAACAGCGCCGTGATCATGTGAAACGGGCCGATGACGGCGGAATTTCATGTTGTACTCACTTTATTAGTTTAAGGACGATTCAAATTTAGCGACACTTAGGTTTAGTTCACCGTAATTAAGTTTGAAGAATCGCTAAATGTTGCCAAAATTTACGTAATGAGGTAACTATACATAAGATGAAATCAATCACATACGAGAAGTCTTTGAGTTTAGCAGTGCAGTACGATAGCTCACCCAAAAATTCATCAGTAAAAGTTAAAGAACATAAAACATGTTTAAAAGTTGAAAAAGAACCCCTAACACCTTTGTGAGCTCTTCTTCGTGAGATGCATCTACAAAGAATAGTTATGTTAGTATAGAAACCAGTGTGGTTGATAGTTCTTACCACTGCCACTGTTACTACTTGAGTGACAGAAATCCAACTTTCTTTTTAAAGTCATCGACATGCGTCCCCTCCAGTATCTCCAACATCAAGTGTGTCCAGCAGTAACTTCAGTTCATCCTCAAACGGTACGTACATAGATAACGTGTTCGTTTTAACATTGTTTTGTTCAAGTTCCGCGGAGCTATATGTCTGGGTGGGCTGTAGCCTCATCGATATTTTTGCCAAGTAAACTCAAAGAAACTTACGAGGAAAAACTTGAAAAAAAATTTGTTTGGACTGATAGAAATAAACGCATTTCCGGCGATCTCATCAGTTCGCAACTTCAAAACTTTCCGGTGGAGCTGTTGATTTTATGATTTTTTTAAATCTTCGGAGGTACTCGCAAATCTTTGAAAATTTTTGAAAATGGCTAGAGAACGTTTCTAAGGCATTTTTAAGACTTTTTAGAAATTTTTTTGGAAAATCTTCGAAAAACTTTGGAAGTATAACAGCACCCTATCAGTGGCGAGTAATTTTACACTGAATTAAGAAAAATTTCCCCGTTGATATCCAATTTAATCCATTTATTTTGCCCTCTATGTTCTTAGTGCTACAAACACCATCACTTCTTTAATGCGTGAGAATTTTTCGTGTTAAAAACCTTTGAAAGGTGCCAGAAGGCTGTGAAGGGGCTGACGGTCATATCTCTCATCTGTTAAAATAATGTCGCCGATTTAATTTCCGTGTATTGAAAACTACTTTAACTTCTTCTTATCCTTCCTTGCACGACAGATTCTCCATCATTTAGGAAAGATATATCACTAACTCGGCTACATCAATCTCATATATTATAGTTCAGGAAGTTAGGGGCTCGGGTGAAAACGCTACATCCGGGACCGACAAGAGACAGCACACGCGTCACGATTTTCCCGCCACTGCTGCACGCACACAGCACTCGTCGTCAGACTCCAGTGAAACAAGTTCCAACGAACTTCACAGTTCCCAATCAAGTAACTCGTCACTGAGTACAACGGCAAGTAACAGCCGTGAGGAGAAACAGGCTCAACGGCCACAACCAAACCACAGTTTAAGTTCTTCTCGACGACAAGAGGTCAGAGATCCAGATCCACCGACATTTTTCAGTCTCGCACCGTACAAGTAAGTCAGGGAAGGCATCTGGACTTGTCTTTGTATTGGTTTAGCCTATTATTCGTTTTTATGTCTTGGAAAATACAGCCAATCAGAAGCCGGGAAAGTTTATATATTCTGTGTCTCATTCAAATGCTGCTCTTTTTTGTCGAGTAGTTTACCTCATTCTGTTTTGTTTTTTGAGTCATGCTGCCGAATTGTGATTGAAGCGGAATGAAGCCAAGAGATTTACGTACGATACTTTCCAAAGAACATGCTACCTTTTTCTTCCATTTCTTAGTATACGTACCGTAAATCCTCGAATAAGCGCCTTAACATGACTGTTCTGACTGTTCTTACTCCTGAACAGAGTACCGCAAACCCAGAGAAACAGCGTTTGATCTTTACTTCTGATAATTTTGATGGAACAAAACACAATGCCCAATTTACGCGAACGAAAAATTTTAAGAGTATTTCTTTTACTGCTATGCGTTCATGTTATTCCGTTATAAGAAATATGGTTAGAACTTCTAATTATTGTAAAGGTTACTCGTGTTTTATTATCTTAGATTTTATTGTTTTGTATTTCCCCGTATAGTGCGGTTGCTGTATGATAATAACCTTTGAACTAATGAATGATTTGAGAAAAGGCGTCTGAAAACTAACAATACCACAGTTTAGTTAGTGAAGTATATCGCCGGTTTATACCAGACGTCACAGCGGCCATGTTGGTGTCCTTGAACAAAAGAACGTTAATTTTTTTCTTTTGTGTAGGACACCAACATGGCCGCTTCGTCTTTCGCGTCTCAAAGGAGTACGTGAAAACCAAGAATGCTAGCGTATGACGTTGAACCATGCAAAAAAGACTCGTCATATAAACTGCTCAAAGTTCGAGAAACCTTTCAACGTTCGCTGTAACCATCATCTTGAAAGCCAGTCACTAATGCGGGTCACCATAATTTGTTTTAGTATATACCAGCTCGGCTACGCGCGATTTGATTGGTTTAGAAATAGTAGATGTGAGACAATATTTACCTCCGAAATAGTAGATAATGAGACCGGACGGAAGTAGTCGCTTCGCGACAGTTTCGGATCACGATATTGAAAGAGTTTGCTTTAAAAACACGGAATATTTAAAACAGCCTAAGGAAATTATGTTTTACGCCATTTACGACATTTTGTAGCTGACAAACTGTCAAACATGTTTGTTATATGTTACGCTGCTCACGCGTGAGTCTCGCTACGCTCAGCAATTCAAGTGATAAAAGTTTTTTTTTTTTTAAAGTACTTTGTTTTCTTAAAAGGAAGTTTTTTTGCCTCGCTGGTATATTTCGGTGAATAGTGGCTTCGGCGCTCAGTAGATATTCTGCCACTATCCACCTCAATTGAAGTAGAATAAGTGTTAAATATTCATAAGTAATTTTAAATTCCCTTCCTAAGCCAGAGTTTTTCCTCAGGTTTTGTGCGCGCGAATTTTTATTTTTTTGGAAAACACTTTATGATAACCTTACACACATTTACGTTATACTCTTCAGTGCTTGCAAGCAAACAGATATGGCTTTGTGCATGTATAATACCTTATATTGACTATCCAACACTTTTCTCGATAAAGATCTCTGCGTAACTACGGTTTTTGTCCTTCTATGACGCTACTTTTTGTACCTATCCTGCTCACTGTTTCCGTTCATTTCTAGGTTTGAAGACATCCAATTGACAGTGGAAGGTCACGTGCCAACCAAACCATTCTTGAATGCTTGTAACTCCATAATACCGTTTTTTGGTGAGTTATATGTGCAAACATTACTATATATCAATATAACTCGGCAATCTAAACAGCCAAAGAGGCACGTTTCCCAAGTTGGCTATACATCATCTCATATCCAACAAGCGAGAATGGAATAATTGCTTTAATCAGATTTCTTGAGTTTTCCAAACCTACCGGTACTTGAAAATGACAGAACCAGAACCAATTTTCAGCTTTGTAGCACCACACAGTAAGTTTCCATATATGGTCAATTCGGTAAATAAGCTGATAACCGGGATTGAGTGAACCAATCAGAGCGCTAGAAATGCAATATTCGAGGTTGAAATTTACTAACAAACGATATATACTTGTGTTTTCCTGCAGATTCTTTAGGTTCAACAGCCTTTGCACCTGTCAAACTGGACATTGCTGGCAACATCAAAGTAAGTACTTTCTTGTGATCTGCTTCTATAGACGATCGACGGTCTTCATATCTTGGCTTTACATTTATGGACATAAACTGGAGATTCTCCGGTGATGATGTTTATGATGACATAATGATCGATGTTTTATTAGTTTGATCAATATTTGATTTTGATCAATATTTATTGGAGATATATTCTTTTACCTGTTATAATGATGTTGATGATAATAATGATAAAATAAATGCTTTAGGGAAAATGATTTCATATGGTTCCCATAATAGTGTTTTGTCGTGGGTATATTAAAAGTCAATCCGTACTTGCAGGTCAGGTTTAAAAACTGTTTTGCACCTTCAAATCATCTACTTTCAGTTATTTTGGGTTTTTTTATGCCCGTCAGTTAACCAGCATTTCAAATTCCCTTTTTAGGATTATGGACCCGCTGATGATAATATAAGAATGTATTTTCTTTTCCAAGGAGATTATTTTTTTTGTTTTGACTAACGGATAGGTTTTGTTGTCTTTTGTTGCAGCAACACTTGCAAATGCATGTAATTTTGATAATCAAGATATAATGTATAGGGATGGGTCTTTAGCAATGCTACAAAGGGATTCTCGTTAATCCTACTCGATAACTAGCAAACACTTGGTAAACATACAAAATAGATTTACTTGTCCAAGTAATACACCCTTGTCGTCTTCAGGATACCGCTGACGAAAAGAAACTGCAGGCGCACGTGCTCTGCTTTAGTCTCGAACTGAAGTAAAATATTCACAAAGTCCAGCGTGGTAGGAACTGAATTTTAAAACAAAACAATACACTGAGTTTTGAACCTTTTCTCGCTGGAACTTGTGAACACTTTACTTCAGTTCGAGACTAATTTATGCAGAGCACGTGCATCCGGCAGTCGGCGGCGTAGTGGCCGAGCGGTTAGCGTGTTCGAATCGTAATCCTAGGGTTGCGAGTTCGAGCCCCGGTCAGACCACTGTGTTGTGTCCATGAACAAGACACTTTACCTGACTTTGTTCCAGTCGACTCAGCTGTACAAATGAGTACCAGTTCTGCTGAGGTCTAACCTGCGATAGATTATTGGCCTGTCCTGGGGGAGTCAAAGACTCTCATCCGCTTAACACTACAGAACCGGAGATAAGCGCCGGCTCTATGAGCCACTTAGGCTCCAGAAAGGATTTAGCTAGCTTAGCTTAACGTGCATCTGCGGTGCCTTGAACACTAAAAAGCTCAATTAAGATATGCTCAAGTCCGGTGAGACTTTTCATACTGAATGTTTTCCTGACAAGCAATCCGACTCTCCATAGAAACTGCTGGTTAAACACGACACCGATGCCCAAGCATTTGCCACACTGCAAAATATTGTTTATCAGGAGCTGAAGAGCAACAGTCACGAGGAAAGGGGCTCTGCTACTGACGCCCTTCTATGGCTCAAAAGGTATGAGGAAGCCGAACTTGTTTTTGTACATGTAGCAGAATACTTTGGTCTTGCGTCAGTTGGCCATACTAGAAGTTTTGGGCTCGTTCAAAGTCTCCGCTGCGGCCTTTCTTATTTGGAGTATGGAATGTCGGTGGGGTTTGGGCGATAGTTCTAGGAACGAGCCTGAAGCAATACGTTTTTCTGGTTTAATTCCAGTCGAGATGTTCATGATGTTTGTTTTGTTGTTATCTATCAGAGCTCTGGAGTTTATGCAAGTCTTTCTAAGTGAGGTGATCAAGGGAGAAAAAGATCTTGCCGTAGCTGCAGGTATGTTTTTGTGCTAGTTTAGGGTCAAATTGTTGTTTTTAAGCGTGAAAACGCATCAAGTTTAAATAGAAAAGAAGTGAGTGTACGTAATAGTACACCATGCAATACGTGAATTTGCGTAATAGTACACCCATACGTGAATGTGCGTGATAGTACACCAATAGGTGTTTTTGCGTATTACGCATACGTGAATGTGCGTGATAGTACACCCATACGTGATTTTGCGTGAAAGTGCATCCATACGTGAATGTGCGTGGTAGTACACCCATACGTGAATGTGCGTGATAGTGCACCTATACGTGAATGTGCGTGATACTACACACATACGTGAATGTGCGTAATAGTACACCCATACGTGATTTTGCGTGATAGTACACCCGTACGTGAATGTGCGTGATCGTACACGTACGTCAATGTGCGTGATAGTACACCCATACGTCAATGTGCGTGATAGTGCACCTATACGTGAATGTGCATGATACTACTCACATACGTGAATGTGCGTAATAGTACACCCATACATGATTTTACGTGATAGTACACCCGTACGTGAATGTGCGTGATAGTACACGTACGTTAATGTGCGTGATAGTACACCCATACGTGAATATGCGTGTTAGTACACCCATACTTGAATGTGCGTGATAGTTAACCCAATCGTGAATGTGTGTGATAGTACACCCATACATGAATGTGCGTGATAGAAGAGTGATAGTACACCCATACGTGAATGTGCGTGATAGTACATACATACGTGAATGTGTATAATAGTACACCCATACGTAATTAGCATCATAGAGTGCAAATAGGTGCTATTAATAAAATGTTGCTTCGTTTTTTTCCCCCGCAGGAACTGCGTATGGTAAGACACTACGGCGGTACCATGGCTGGGTAGTGCGTGGTGTCTTTGCGGTAGGTTTTTTTTCTGGTTTGTAAGATATCCCAAGAGCATAAACTGAGCTGCATTTCGTGGCGTAAAGTTTGAATTTTTTTCAGACATTTTTTGGGGGTAATAAACACCCAAAAAGTTAATGATCAGAGAACCCGTAGAAAATTGCTCATTCTAACGTATTTTACCGATATGAAGTATACGCTCTGCAATTTCTCTGAAGAATGCATTTTTGGCGTGTTTTAGGGTTTATCAGAGGCACCCAATTAGAAAAGTTCTTTTGGATGAGCTTCATGACAACACTTGCTTGTATGGATATGTAACATAAGCGGCGTTTTGATGGTTCGCATGTTTATCAGAAACTAAGTATAGAACAAGGCGTCCTTTCTCTTTATTTTATTTGAAATTACAAAACAAAAGTTAGACAGCACTTAAGCCGGAGAATTTCATAACCTTTTTAATGATATATTCATATGATAGATTCATATCCTAGCTGATACAAACACTTTCAGCCCGTTACTAGATTCTCCCAACTAGACCCCATACTTTTCAGTTTACCAGTTTAGGAGAATTTCGCTTCATATCTTTGGTAGATTTCTGTTTGATCAGTTTCTATTTTCTTAGTAAAAAATGACCTATCTTGCATGAGACATGTAAAGGAGAAGTTAGATGTTGACTAACTGGCTGGGACTAAAAGGGTTTACCTAATTTTGAACTTTTTGAGATTCCAGTCATTAAAAATTAGGAAGGGAAGTGCTCATGTACAAGAAGGATAGATCGTAAAAAGTAAGGCTGTAGTCTGCCAGTAGACGTTAGAGTAAACGGGACGGGCTCATCTTTAGCTTAGGCGATAGGGACTTGAGTTCTGACTGCTCCAACCAAGGGTTTATTTATAATCGATTTTTCGGTTGACCATGAAAGAAGCGAAGTAAGGGTTTACATCTCCCACTAGGGTTTTGATGCTTCACTGTATATTATTGCTTTTCCAGTGTTGTTATTTTAAGAACAAACACGAGCAATCTTGCCGCCTTTCGAGTCGGTTCTTCGGTTTCAAATGCGGATTTTATTTTTATCAAGGGTCAGAACAAAAGATCAAGTGAAACAAAGCAGAATGAAACTATACTTAGTTTTTGGTAAGCAGATGTACTGGCTGAGTGAATTGGCAGCCAGACTTGGTCAATGGTTTTATTTTTGCTCTCCAGAGCCAACCGGAAGCGACATCATAATCACGTGTTTGTTCTTAAAATAGCAACACTGGAAAAACACTAGTATATAGAGGTGCACGAAGATTCTAGTGGGAGGTGTACACCCTTACTTCGTTTCTTTTAGAGCAAACAAAAAAACGGTTAATGAATTCTGGCTCCAATACAATACTATACCCGCTGTAGTTTACATTGTTGATAATGATGGTTTCTTCGGTGATTACAGCTAGCAGTTAAAGCGGTACCATACCGAGGGGATTTCCTAACCACTCTCGGGACAACCGAGCACGCAGTGGCCCCACCCAAGTACGTTCTACGAGATATGAAGATCTCCACGACTGCTCTTGGGAGACTAACGAACACTATCAACTTGTTCTACAAGAAGCACGGGCTGGATAATGACGGGACGGTCTAGATGGGTGCCAGTCATGGTGTGTACCTCCGCTTGTGGTCTAGCGTGAACAGATCGAAATACCGTTTGAAAATTTAACAGCCTGTTTGGTTTGCGAGACAATGAAAAGTGATAAAGTGAAATAAGAAACCCCACATGGAAGCCTGGCATTGAGAACGTTATAAGTCAGTGTCGTATCGGGTTTTGGTATAAATCAGAACGTCCCCAGTATGCCTATGAATTATAAAGGGGATATATAATAAGTAATTCTTATAGTATAGTGCTGTTTTAGGATGGGTTGATGATTCTTGAGGTGCTAAACTAGTAGGTCCAGCCTTTTTAGATTTAGAGATTTAATAGATTTGTTAAAATAGGCCGAACAGTTCAACTCAATTTAGCCGAAAGCTTATGAAATTATAAATTAGAACTTAGTTTCTGAGAAACGTAATAAACAAAACTTTAATTTTTCCAGAATGACTTTTGTTCACCGTGAGTTACTTTACTAACCAGTTTCCCCGGATGATTTTCTGGTGCTGGTTTAACAATAGAAATATAAAACGAGCGCGTGCGCTGTGTTCAGTGACAGAAATACGCGTGGACTTTTTAGTTTACGAAAGAAGTGCTTAGAGAGAAATGAGCCGCAGGCGAGTTTTCTTGCACTTCTCGAGTAAACTAAAAATCCACAAGTATTTATATCACGGAATAGATCAAGCAAGCGAGTTTTATTTTGTTACGAAATAAGCCACACGAGCATCCGATAAATCCCCTGTGTGACGTATGCAGATAAACTCTCTTCATATTAAGAGTGCGTCACCACAGCCACTCAGAATGTCTCCTTTATTTTATAAAATACGTTATCTCTACCCTTGTCATCATCTATATGCGGTATGGTTTTATCCTATCCGGTTGTACACAACTTGTTGGGCCTTCCGCGCCCTAAAAGAGTCCTCTTCAAACACTTAACGAACTCTCCAACAAAAAGCAGCCTTCGGGCGTAAACTAAACTATTTCCGCCTGTTACATATATTTTTTCGAAGTTGCTAACTTGTCGTAAGAGTGAACAGTCGCGCAGCCATTAATTGAGAACATAAGAATCGCCAGAAAATCAGTGCAGCACATCCAAACCCTTTTAAACAGCCTTCTATTTGGGGTGGGCTATCCGTGTGATGCTTCTTTTAATGTATAGATTGTGTTTTTAGTGTATAACTTCTTTATGAATCTAATTGATTTACATATATATCGACATATATGTTACAATATATACCGCCAAAGGATTATTTACAATTAAGTTCAGACTCGTAGGAAGAGGGGAGAGGTTGCGATGGGTGCACCTCCCTCCCCCTCCCCCATAGGCGGCGAAGGTCCACTTTTTTGTTGACCAACTATTTGAAAAAGCAACATCATCCCCTGTTTTCCTGAATTGGTTTTGAAAGTCAAGAGTTTGAATAATGTTCACTATTTTAAGATTGCTTTTTCAGCCTGTTATACACGTACATTTCAGTCTCGTACAACCTAACTTTCAAATTAACCTTGGAAGCATGCCCCTGGACCCCCCCATCCCTCTCAGGGACTCGCGCCATCGGCGCTCGTTTGGTCCGTCTCCTGGTTCATTCGCACCCTCCCGAAAGAAATCCTAGCTTTTTGCCTGCTGTTCTTGGGAACTTGAAGGGCAGACGCAATCTAGCCGCCATCATCATGTTGTTGTGTATGTGTAGAGTTGTACCTGTTGATTGGTATTTTACTCCTATTATTTGCCTGTTGTTTTCTAAATTGGCCATGGGCCTGCTGTTCTTGGGAACGTGAAGGCACACTGCATTCCAGCCGCCATCGTGTTACTGTATATGTACAGAGTTGTACCTGCTGTTTTCTATTTTACTCGTATTATTTGCCTGTTGTTTTCTAAAGTGGCCATGGGCCTGCTGTTCTTGGGAACTTTAAGGCACACTGCAATTCCAGCCGCCATCGTGTTACTGTGTATGTACAGAGTTTTACCTGCTGTTTTCTATTTTACTCGTATTATTTGCCTGTTGTTTCTAAAGTGGGATTACTGAATCTATTGTAATTTGTCAAAGTTTATGACTCCTTCTTGTTCCAAATACATCGCGGATTGCTATCTCAAATAGTACTTTAAATTTCTGTTTTTTTGTTCAATAATTGCATGCGTACTCGTTACTTTTGTACTACGGAGAAAAACTTTGTTGTTTCAACATCGCGTTTTTTCAAGTCACGCTATCATTTTTGTTACCCGTTTGATATACAGGAGACGACCCCGCTTAATGAGGCATTAAATTTGTTATATTGCCCCTACGCCATGGAACAACAACATTGAAATCTGCCACCTGTTGCACTCGCTGGTACAAATAACGGGAAATCTTCAACTAAACAATTTTAAGTTGTTCTTGTGTGCTCCACTTGGCCGTCAGCTCTGAAAATCGAAAACAGACTTAACTATTTGTTTGGGGTTTTTTTTGCGAATTTTGAAAAGCTTACTTGTTCTTAAGAAATACCCTAACTTTGTCTTGTTTATATGAAAAATACACACAATCGTTAAACGCGTAAATAATGCATTCACATCATGTGTTTATATATAATCTTAATCAAGAGAAGTGTCTTGATATCTAGAAGTTCTGCTTGAAATGCATTGAGACGGCTCGCAAGATTTCAGCCTAACATTTGTTTTCACACCATGTACGGTATACATCACGTTTGACTGCTCTTCAAAATTAAACAAGACTGGTTAGATTCATGGCGGATTACGATCCCGATGGTGTTCGCGTGGTCGGCCATGACACGGAAATGGAAGCGTACTATTTGTCTCCGATGGTTTTGTCGTTCGAGGCTGCGGGAATTATTGGGCTCTGCGCAACAACCATAATAGGAAATGCCCTGTTATGTGTGCTCGGACACCAGCGACCAAGCAAAGCAAAATTCGCCAACGTCATTTTGTTAAGCGTTGCTCTGGCAGATATTTTCACTGCGGTTATAACAATGCCCTTAATGGTGGCAGCATTACTGGAACTACGGTGGCGTTATGGTGATTCGTTGTGTAAATCCACGGGCATTCTGACTTTCTTGTTTATTTGTATCGCTTGTGTGGCAATCTTTATAGTTGTACTGAATCATTTCGCTGTAGTTATGTGCTGTTGTAAAGAAGTGCACAGTGCAAAGAGTTCTCTGATCTTTGTCGTGATTCTGTTTCTTGGACTGTCACTGGCCGCCATCTTTTTCTTGATAGACTGGAAGCGATTTAGTAGGACGCCAACGAGAATGCTTTGTCGACTCGCCAACTCTCCAAACTTTGTCGCGTACAAGATGTTCTACTGCGTTTTCTCTTTACTGGTTCCGTTCATGATCATGGCTTTACTCCTTGGCAAAGCGGAACGCGAAAACACGTAAGAGCAAATGAGTTGTCAGTTCTTTTTTTTTTGTGATTAAGTTAAAGTAAATCAGAATGAGGAAAACTCTCTATGCTTGCCAGGTTTAAATTTATTAAGTAACAGGGCCACGATTCACGAGCCACGTACATTTAAAAAAACAGTGGAGTTTGCAGAGCCATTTCAGCGATTTGGATTCGGCTTGAGGATATGTGGAAAATGAACGGTCCAAAATAGCCTGATATAAGTAAAGTTAAGTCAAACTTTATTTACGCCACACATATAAAAGAATTACATGTTTAGGCGTTGGATAATCTGAAGTAGTTTATATACACTTAGAGTCAAGTCAAATGACCCAGTACAGCTAATGTTTACATGTTGTACATTTTTCCAGCTGGTGCAGTCCTTTATGCAGTGGGGGAAAAAATGTTAGATTAATATTTTTATATACATGTATATTATACCATGTAGTGCTAAGTATTACATGATCTCAAAGTTAGAGTAAACTAACTTTTGATATAAAATCGTTGAAAGCAATTTGACGGCGGTAGATCTGAACAGCTTGCTGAACACGACGACCTGTCGCATTTCACAAAGAGCAGTGACTTCGAGTTTGCCAGTTGAAGAAATTGTGATGCTCGGTTAAAGAACGGTTTGGAGAGCTGAGTAAATGTGGCATGTGCCGCAAGTTCATATTTAATAACAATTTCGGTTATTTTCCTTACTTTTACTAACGGTTGTTCAGTTACTGTGCTC